>JAVTVJ010002567.1:0-14136 GCA_034509425.1 Eopsaltria australis
GACATCCCCGGACTTTCCAGGCAGCCAAAGAGCCAGCACCTCACAGACACTCGCAAGGCTTCAACGGCCTTATGCCCGCAATCCCAACAAGGCCAAAGAGCAGGGATGTCAAAGACACTCACAGGGCCTCCATGGGGACATCGCAGGAGTCCCCAGGCTGCCAAAGAGACAGCATGTCACATTTACCGAAGCGGCCCCATGCGGACATCCCTGCCTTACCCTGTCTTCCAAAGAGCAGGGATGTCACAGACACTCCCAGGTGCTCCATCGGGTCATGCCAGCAGTGCCCAGGCTGCCAAAGAGCCGGCATGTCACCGACACTCACAGGGGATCCATGCAGATATGCCAGCTATGCCCAGACTCCTCAACAGCTGGAATGTCGCAGACATTCACAGGGGCTGCAGAGTGACATCCCAGGAGCCCCCAGAGCGCCAAAGAGCCAGGATGTCACAGACAATGCCAGCAGCTCCACGGAGACATCCCTCGAATCCACAGGCTGCCAAAGCACCGGCATGTCACAGACATTCACAGGGGCTCCAGACTGACATCCCATGAGTCCACAGGCTCTCAAACAGCCACGATGTCACAGACACTCACAGGGGCTCCATCGGGACTTCCCTGCTGTCCCCAGGCACCCAAAGAGCCGGGATGTCACAAATATTCACAGCTGATCAATGGCGACATCCCAGGAGACCCCGGGCTTCCAAGCAACTGGGATATCACAGACACTCACAACAGTTCCATGGCGACTTCCCAGGAGACCCAAGGCTGACAAAGAGCCAGCATGTCACAGACACTCACACGGGTTCCATGGGGACATCCCGGGAATCCCCAGAGTGCCAAACACCAGAGATGCCACACACACTCACAAGGGCTCCATGCACACATCCTAGGGATCCCCAAGCTGCCAAAGAGCCGGCATGTCACACACACTCACAGGTGCTCAAGAGTGACATCCCAGGAGTGTCCAGGCTCCCAAAGAGCCACGATGTCACAGACACTCACAGTGGCTCCATGGTGAAATTCCAGGAGTCCTCAAGCTTCCAAAAACCTGCCATGCCACAGAAACTCCCATGGGCTCCATAGCCACAGCCCATGTGATCCCTGCGTGCCGAAGAGCCCAGATGTCACAGACTTTCACGTGGCTTCCATGCTGATATCCCAGCAGTCCCCAGATTTCCAAGGAGCTAAGACGTCAAAGAAATTCCAAGGGATTCCATGGTGACATCCCCGGACTTTCCAGGCAGCCAAAGAGCCAGGACCTCACAGAAACTCGCAAGGCTTCAACGGCCTTATGCCCGCAATCCCCACAAGGCCAAAGAGGAGGGATGTCAAAGACACTCACAGGGCCTCCATGGGGACATCGCAGGAGTCCCCAGGCTGCCAAAGAGACAGCATCGCACAGTTACCCAAAGGGACCCCATGCGGACATCCCTGCCTTACCCTGTCTTCCAGAGAGCAGGGATGTCACAGACACTCACAGCTGCTCCATCGGGTCATGCCAGCAGTGCCCAGGCTGCCAAAGAGCCGGCATGTCACTGACACTCACAGGGGATCCATGCAGACATGCCAGCTATGCCCAGACTCCTCAACAGCTGGGATGACACAGACATTCACAGGGGCTGCAGACTGACATCCCACCAGTCCACAGGCTCTCAAACAGCCATGATGTCACAGACACTCACAGGGGCTCCATCGGGACTTCCCTGCTGTCCCCAGGCACCCAAAGAGCCGGGATGTCACAAACATTCACAGCTGATCAATGGCGACATCCCAGGAGACCTCGGGCTTCCAAGCAACTGGGATATCACAGACACTCACAACAGTTCCATGGCGACTTCCCAGGAGACCCAAGGCTGACAAAGAGCCAGCATGTCACAGACACTCACACGCGTTCCATGGGGACATCCCGGGAATCCCCAGAGTGCCAAACACCAAAGATGCCACACACACTCATAGGGGCTCCATGCACACATCCCAGGGGTCCCCAAGCTGCCAAAGAGCCGGCATGTCACACACACTCACAGGGCATCCATGCACACATCCCACCTATCCCCAGGCTCCCCAAGAGACGGGAAGTCATAGACATTCCCAGGGGCTCTAGACTGCCATGCCAGGAGCCCCCAGAGTGACAAAGAGCCAGGATGCAACACACACTAGCAGGAGCTCCATGCAGACACCCCATCAATCCACAGACTGCCAAAGAGCCGGCATGTCACACACACTCACAGGTGCTCAAGAGTGACATCCCAGGAGTGTCCAGGCTCCCAAAGAGCCACGATGTCACAGACACTCACAGTGGCTCCATGGTGAAATTCCAGGAGTCCCCAAGCTTCCAAAAACCTGCCATGCCACAGAAACTCACATGGGCTCCATAGCCACAGCCCATGTGATCCCTGCCTGCCGAAGAGCCCAGATGTCACAGACTTTCACGCGGCTTCCATGCTGATACCCCAGCAGTCCCCAGATTTCCAAGGAGCTAAGACGTCAAAGAAATTCCAAGGGATTCCATGGTGACATCCCCGGACTTTCCAGGCAGCCAAAGAGCCAGGACCTTACAGAAACTCGCAAGGCTTCAACGGCCTTATGCCCGCAATCCCCACAAGGCCAAAGAGCACGGATGTCAAAGACACTCACAGGGCCTCCATGGGGACATCGCAGGAGTCCCCAGGCTGCCAAAGAGACAGCATGTCACAGTTACCCAAAGGGACCCCATGCGGACATCCCTGCCTTACCCTGTCTTCCAAAGAGCACGGATGTCACAGACACTCACAGCTGCTCCATGGGGTCATGCCAGCAGCGCCCAGGCTGCCAAAGAGCCGGCATGTCACCGACACTCACAGGGGATCCATGCAGACATGCCAGCTATGCCCAGACTCCTCAACAGCTGGGATGATACAGACATTCACAGCGGCTGCAGACTGACATCCCACAAGTCCACAGGCTCTCAAACAGCCACGATGTCACAGACACTCACAGGGGCTCCATCGGGACTTCCCTGATGTCCCCAGTCACCCAAAGAGCCGGGATGTCACAAACATTCACAGCTGATCAGTGGCGACATCCCAGGAGACCCCGGGCTTCCAAGCAACTGGGATATCACAGACACTCACAACAGTTCCATGGCGACTTCCCAGGAGACCCGAGGCTGACAAAGAGCCAGCATGTCACAGACACTCACACGCGTTCCATGGGGACATCCCGGGAATCCCCAGAGTGCCAAACACCAGAGATGCCACACACACTCATAGGGGCTCCATGCACACATCTCAGGGGTCCCCAAGCTGCCAAAGAGCCGGCATGTCACACACACTCACAGGGCATCCATGCACACATCCCACGTATCCCCAGGCTCCCCAAGAGACGGGAAGTCATAGACATTCACAGGGGCTCTAGACTGCCATCCCAGGAGCCCCCAGAGTGACAAAGAGCCAGGATGCAACACACACTAGCAGGAGCTCCATGCAGACACCCCATGAATCCACAGACTGCCAAAGAGCCGGCATGTCACACACACTCACAGGTGCTCAAGAGTGACAGCGCAGGAGTGTCCAGGCTCCCAAAGAGCAACGATGTCAAAAACACTCACAGCAGCACCATGCAGACATCCAAGGTTTGCTCAGGCTCTCTAAGAGCTGCGATGTCACAGACACTCACAGCGGCTCCATGGTGAAATCCCAGGAGTCCCCAAGCTTCCAAAAAACTGCCATGCCACAGAAACTCACATGGGCTCCATAGCCACAGCCCATGTGATCCCTGCCTGCCTAAGAGCCCAGATGTCACAGACTTTCACGCGGCTTCCAGGCTGATACCCCAGCAGTCCCCAGATTTCCAAGGAGGTATGATGTCACAGAAATTCCAAGGGATTCCATGGTGACATCCCCGGACTTTCCAGGCAGCCAAAGAGCCAGGACCTCACAGACGCTACAAGGCTTCAACGGCCTTATGCCCGCAATCCCCACAAGGCCAAAGAGGAGGGATGTCAAAGACACTCACAGGGCCTCCATGGGGACATCGCAGGAGTCCCCAGGCTGCCAAAGAGACAGCATGTCACAGTTACCCAAAGGGGCCCCATGCGGACATCCCTGCCTTACCCTGTCTTCCAGAGAGCAGGGATGTCACAGACACTCACAGCTGCTCCATCGGGTCATGCCAGCAGTGCCCAGGCTGCCAAAGAGCCGGCATGTCACCAACACTCACAGGGGATCCATGCAGACATGCCAGCTATGCCCAGACTCCTCAACAGCTGGGACATCACAGACATTCACAGGGGCTGCAGAGTGACATCCCAGGAGCCCCCAGAGTGCCAAAGAGCCAGGATGTCACAGACAATGCCAGCAGCTCCACGGAGACATCCCTCGAATCCACAGACTGCAAAAGCACCGGCATGTCACAGACACTCAGAGGGGCTCCAGACTGACATTCCACGAGTCCACAGGCTCTCAAACAGCCACGATGTCACAGACACTCACAGGGGCTCCATCGGGACTTCCCTGCTGTCCCCAGTCACCCAAAGAGCTGGGATGTCACAAACATTCACAGCTGATCAATGGCGACATCCCAGGAGACTCCGGGCTTCCAAGCAACTGGGATATCACAGACACTCACAACAGTTCCATGGCGACTTCCCAGGAGACCCAAGGCTGACAAAGAGCCAGCATGACACAGACACTCACACGGGTTCCATGGGGACATCCCGGGAATCCCCCAGAGTGCCAAACACAAGAGATGCCCCACACACTCACAGGGGCTCCATGCACACATCCCAGGGGTCCCCAAGCTGCCAAACCTTGGCCATGTCACTGACACTCACAGGGGCTCCACACAGAAATGCCAGGATTTCCAAAGCTGCCAAAGAGCCGGCATGTCACACACACTCACAGGGGATCCATGCACACATCCCACGTATCCCCAGGCTCCCCAAGTGACAGTGTAGTGGTTTCAGTTCCCCTCTTCATGTTTGTGGCTAAATGTTAGCACACTTACTTAAATTTACTTGATTGCTTGTTGTGAGATGAGGATTAGGAGTAGGCAAAGCAGTTTCAAACTTTATAAAGTACAAAGAAGTTTTATTAATATAACTAAGACAAAGGGAAAAGGAAAAAGAAACCTAAGAAAAACCAGAACAAACTCTTCAGACCACCCCTCCTTCCCCCACCTCTCCATTTCATTCTCCCTGACAACATACAAAGGACAACACTTCGACTTCCAGTCAGTTTACCACCTCAGAAACAGCTCTTGTTCCAGTTCATTTAGGGAGAGAAGTTTCTTTTGCTTACACTATGGATCTTCTGTAAGAAAAAATACAGTTTTTATGGGTCTTCTGCTTCACCATTAACCGCCGCCCGGAGCAAAGTCCAGCTTAATGGTGGATCTCTCCCACACCAGTAGCCTTCCCACAGCCACTATGGTGGGTTATGAACAGTCCACAGGGTCCCTGTTTTAAGGATGCACAGTTCAATTGCAGCAACAAAGAAAATCCCTTCTTCTGTGCCGAGCAACACAGGTTCTCCTGACAACTCAGGTTCTCTAGCACTCTACCCGGGACCAGGGCTCTGGGTCACAGCCTCTCCTCTCTCTTGATTCTAGTTTCTCATCAGGCTGTAATTTTTCAACACTTACTTGTCTGTACTTAGGTATTTCAGTTCATTGGCTGCAATAAGAACCTCACATCCCCCTTTGGACTTTATCTTCATATATTACGGAGAATTTATTAGCTCAGTCCCCAACCCTGGTTCTCCAAAAGAGTTTTCAGCTTCACTCTTGAAGCAACTTCCCATGCACCTCATTGTAAGTATCAGTTCTGCTTTCCTCACTGACTGTAAAGTCTCTGCGCTGTACTATGTCGATGTCCTCACTCGTCCCTCTCTCTGCGAGGAAGGATGAGGGTCTGTGAGTTTAGTCCAGGCATGGAGAGAGTTAATCTCTGTCTCTCTCTCCCCGGCAGTGTGAGGATCACGTGCTCTTTGCCGGGCTGCTTGAACAGGCCGGAGCTGGATGGAGTCCTGGCCCGGAGCAGGGGCCTGGCTCTCTCTCTCTCTCGTGTAGCTGGCACACTGGCTGAGCTGTATCTGCTGAGGATTCCAGCCGTTCCTCCCCCATGCCCGGCTGCAGCAGCACAGCCGCTCCAAACTTCCCTTCCCCTCCCCTCCTTTGGACGGAAGGGGGGGGGGGGGGTCTGGGGCCGTACCAGCGAGAGAAGCAGGAGCTGCTCCTCTCTACACAGCAGCAGCAGGTTCAAAGAAAGAGAGCTTCAGAGAGTCTCTGCCTATATATGGTTTTTTTCCTCAAAGGCGGATCAACTTTTTAATTGGTTTACCTACCTATCAATCCTGAAACCTACCTGATTATTGGCTCTCTCTCGCAGGAAGGAAGTTGTATTCCTTCCTGCAGCACAGACCTCTTCCTAGATTTTGACCCCTCTGGCCTAACCCAGGACAGACGGGAATTCACAGACATTCACAGGGGCTCCAGACTGCCGTCCCAGGAGCCCCCAGAGTGACAAAGAGCCAGGATGCAACACACACTAGCAGGACCTCCATGCAGACACCCCATGAATCCTGTGAACTGCCAAAGAGCCGGCATGTCACACACACTCACAGGTGCTCAAAGAGTGACATCCCAAGTGTGTCAGGCTCCCAAAGAGCCCGCGATGTACTGAACACTCTGTGTCCATGGTGAAATCCCAGGAGTCCCCAAGCTTCCAAAAACCTGCCATGCCACAGAAACTCACATGGGCTCCATAGCCACATCCCATGTGATCCCTGCCTGCCTAAGAGCCCAGATGTCAATGACTTTTACGTGGCTTCCATGCTGATACCCCAGCAGTCCCAAGATTTCCAAGGAGCTAAGACGTCAAAGAAATTCCAAGGGATTCCATGGTGACATCCCCGGACTTTCCAGGCAGCCAAAGAGCCAGGACCTCACAGACACTACAAGGCTTCAACGGCCTTATGCCCGCAATCCCCACAAGGCCCAAGAGCAGGGATGTCAAAGACACTCACAGGGCCTCCATGGGGACATCGCAGGAGTCCCCAGGCTGCCAAAGAGACAGCATGTCACAGTTACCCCAAGGGGCCCCATGCGCACATCCCTGCCTTACCCTGTCTTCCAAAGAGCAGGGATGTCACAGACACTCACAGCTGCTCCATCAGGTCATGCCAGCAGTGCCCAGGCTGCCAAAGAGCCGGCATGTCACCGACACTCACAGGGGATCCATGCAGACATGCCAGCTATGCCCAGACTCATCAACAGCTGGGATGATACAGACATTCACAGGGGCTGCAGAGTGACATCCCAGGAGCCCCCAGAGTGCCAAAGAGCCAGGATGTCACAGACAATGCCAGCAGCTCCACGGAGACATCCCTCGAATCCACGGGCTGCCAAAGCACCGGCATGTCACAGACACTCAGAGGGGCTCCAGACTGACATCCCACAAGTCCACAGGCTCTCAAACAGCCACGATGTCACAGACACTCACAGGGGCTCCATCGGGACTTCCCTGCTGTCCCCATGCACCCAAAGAGCCGGGATGTCACAAACATTTACAGCTGATCAATAGCGACATCCCAGGAGACCCCGGGCTTCCAAGCAACTGGGATATCACAGACACTCACAACAGTTCCATGGCGACTTCCCTGGAGACCCGAGGCTGACAAAGAGCCAGCATGTCACAGACACTCACACGCGTTCCATGGGGACATCCGGGGAATCCCCAGAGTGCCAAACACCAGAGATGCCACACACACTCCCAGGAGCTCCATGCAGACACCCCATGAATCCACAGACTGCCAAAGAGCCGGCATGTCACACACACTCACAGGTGCTCAAGAGTGACATCCCAGGAGTGTCCAGGCTCCCAAAGAGCCACGATGTCACAGACACTCACAGCGGCTCCATGGTGAAATTCCAGGAGTCCTCAAGCTTCCAAAAACCTGCCATGCCACAGAAACTCACATGGGCTCCATAGCCACAGCCCATGTGATCCCTGCCTGACGAAGAGCCCAGATGTCACAGATTTTCACGCGGCTTCCAGGCTGATACCCCAGCAGTCCCCAGATTTCCAAGGAGCTAAGACGTCAAAGAAATTCCAAGGGATTCCATGGTGACATCCCCGGACTTTCCAGGCAGCCAAAGAGCCAGGACCTCACAGAAACTCGCAAGGCTTCAACGGCCTTATGCCCGCAATCCCCACAAGGCCAAAGAGGAGGGATGTCAAAGACACTCACAGGGCCTCCATGGGGACATCGCAGGAGTACCCAGGCTGCCAAAGAGACAGCATGGCACAGTTACACAAAGGGACCCCATGCGGACATCCCTGCCTTACCCTGTCTTCCAAAGAGCAGGGATGTCACAGACACTCACAGCTGCTCCATGGGGTCATGCCAGCAGGGCCCAGGCTGCCAAAGAGCCGGCATGTCACCGACACTCACAGGGGATCCATGCAGACATGCCAGCTATGCCCAGACTCCTCAACAGCTGGGATGATACAGACATTCACAGGGGCTGCAGACTGACATCCCACAAGTCCACAGGCTCTCAAACAGCCACGATGTCACAGACACTCACAGGGACTCCATCGGGACTTCCCTGCTGTCCCCAGTCACCCAAAGAGCCGGGATGTCACAAACATTTACAGCTGATCAATGGGGACATCCCAGGAGACCCCGGGCTTGCAAGCAACTGGGATATCACAGACACTCACAACAGTTCCATAGCGACTTCCCAGGAGACCCGAGGCTGACAAAGAGCCAGCATGTCACAGACACTCACACGGGTTCCATGGGGACATCCCGGGAATCCCAGAGTGCCAAACACCAGAGATGCCACACACACTCACAGGGGCTCCATGCACACATCCCAGGGGTCCCCAAGCTGCCAAAGAGCCGGCATGTCACACACACTCACAGGGGATCCATGCACACATCCCACCTATCCCCAGGCTCCCCAAGAGACGGGAAGTCATAGACATTCCCAGGGGCTCCAGACTGCCATCCCAGGAGCCCCCAGAGCGACAAAGAGCCAGGATGCAACACACACTAGCAGGAGCTCCATGCAGACCCCCCATGAATCCACAGACTGCCAAAGAGCCGGCATGTCACACACACTCACAGGTGCTCAAGAGTGACATCCCAGGAGTGTCCAGGCTCCCAAAGAGCCACGATGTCACAGACACTCACAGCAGCACCATGCAGACATCCAAGGTGTTCTCAGGCTCTCTAAGAGCTGCGATGTCACAGACACTCACAGCGGCTCCATGGTGAAATCCCAGGAGTCCCCAAGCTTCCAAAAATCTGCCATGCCACAGAAACTCACATGGGCTCCATAGCCACATCCCATGTGATCCCTGCCTGCCTAAGAGCCCAGATGTCACAGACTTTCACGCGGCTTCCATGCTGATACCCCAGCAGTCCCCAGATTTCCAAGGAGCTAAGATGTCACAGAAATTCCAAAGGATTCCATGGTGACATCCCCGGACTTTCCAGGCAGCCGAAGAGCCAGGACCTCACAGACACTCACAAGGCTTCAACGGCCTTATGCCCGCAATCCCCACAAGGCCAAAGAGCACGGATGTCAAAGACACTCACAGGGCCTCCATGGGGACATCGCAGGAGTCCCCAGGCTGCCAAAGAGACAGCAAGGCACAGATACCAAAGGGGCCCCATCGGACATCCCTGCTTACGCCTGCTTCCAAAAAGCAATGTCCACAGACACTCACAGCTTGCTTCACATGAGGGTCATGCCAGCCAGTGCCCAGGCTGCAAGACCCGGCAATTGTTCACCTGACAGCTCACAGGTGATCATGACAGATATGCACTATTCAAGACTCCTCACAGTGGAATGTCCGCAAAAACATTCCAGGGGCTGCAGCAGTGACATCCCAGGGAAGCCCCAGAGCAAAGAAGCCAGCATGTCACAGACATGCCAGCAGCTCCACGGAGACATCCCTCGAACACAGGCTGCCAAAGCTCCGGCATGTCACAGACACTCACAGGGGCTCCAGACTGACATCCCACGAGTCCACAGGCTCTCAAACAGCCACGATGTCACAGACACTCACAGGGGCTCCATCGGGACTTCCCTGCTGTCCCCAGTCACGCAAAGAGCCGGGATGTCACAAACATTCACAGCTGATCAATGGCGACATCCCAGGAGACCCCGGGCTTCCAAGCAACTGGGATATTACAGACACTCACAACAGTTCCATGGCGACTTCCCAGGAGACGCCCAAGGCTGACAAAGGAGCCACATGTCAGCAAGACACTCACCACGGTTTCCATGGACACCGGGAATCCCAGGAGTGCCAAACACCAGGAGATGCCACAGCACACTCACAGGGCTCCATGCACACATCCCAGGGATCCCAGCTGCCAAGAGCTGGCATGTCACACACACTCACAGGGGATCCAGTGCACACATCCCACGTATCCCCAGGCTCCCAAAGAGACGGGAAGTCACAGACATTCACAGGGGCTCCAGACTGCCATCCCAGGAGCCCCCGGAGTGACAAAGAGCCAGGATGCAACACACACTAGCAGGAGCTCCATGCAGACACCCCATGAATCCGCAGACTGCCAAAGAGCCGGCATGTCACACACACTCACAGGTGCTCAAGAGTGACATCCCAGGAGTGTCCAGGCTCCCAAAGAGCCACGATGTCACAGACACTCTCAGCGGCTCCATGGTGAAATCCCAGGAGTCCCCAAGCTTCCAAAAACCTGCCATGCCACAGAAACTCACATGGGCTCCATAGCCACATCCCATGTGATCCCTGCCTGCCTAAGAGCCCAGATGTCACAGACTTTCACGCGGCTTCCAGGCTGATACCCCAGCAGTCCCCAGATTTTCAAGGAGCTAAGATGTCACAGAAATTCCAAGGGATTCCATGGTGACATCCCCGGACTTTCCAGGCAGCCAAAGAGCCAGGACCTCACAGACACTCGCAAGGCTTCAACGGCCTTATGCCCGCATTTCCCACAAGGCCAAAGACCAGGGATGTCAAAGACACTCACAGGGCCTCCATGGGGACATCGCAGGAGTCCCCAGGCTGCCAAAAAGACAGCATGTCACAGTTACACAAAGGGGCCCCATGCGGACATCCCTGCCTTACCCTGTCTTCCAAAGAGCATGGATGTCACAGACACTCACAGCTGCTCCATCGGGTCATGCCAGCAGTGCCCAGGCTGCCAAAGCACCGGCATGTCACTGACACTCAGAGGGGATCCATGCAGACATGCCAGCTATGCCCAGACTCCTCAACAGCTGGGATGTCACAGACATTCACAGGGGCTGCAGAGTGACATCCCAGGAGCCCCCAGAGTGCCAAAGAGCCAGGATGTCACAGACAATGCCAGCAGCTCCATGGAGACATCCCTCGAATCCACAGGCTGCCAAAGCACCGGCATGTCACAGACACTCACAGGGGCTCCAGACTGACATCCCACAAGTCCACAGGCTCTCAAACAGCCACGATGTCACAGACACTCACAGGGGCTGCAGAGTGACATCCCACGAGTCCACAGGCTCTCAAACAGCCACAATGTCACAGACACTCACAGGGGCTTCATCAGGACTTCCCTGCTGTCCCCAGTCACCCAAAGAGGCGGGATGTCACAAACATTCACAGCTGATCATTGGCGACATCCCAGGAGACCTCGGGCTTCCAAGCAACTGGGATATCACAGACACTCACAACAGTTCCATGGCGACTTCCCAGGAGACCCAAGGCTGACAAAGAGCCAGCATGTCACAGACACTCACACGGGTTCCATGGGGACATCCCGGGAATCCCCAGAGTGCCAAACACCAGAGATGCCACACACACTCACAGGGGATTCATGCACACATCCCACGTATCCCCAGGCTCCCCAAGAGACGGGAAGTCACAGACATTCACAGGGGCTCCAGACTGCCATCCCAGGAGCCCCCGGAGTGACAAAGAGCCAGGATGCAACACACACTAGCAGGAGCTCCATGCAGACACTCCATGAATCCACAGACTGCCAAAGAGCCGGCATGTCACACACACTCACAGGTGCTCAAGAGTGACATCCCAGGAGTGTCCAGGCTCCCAAAGAGCCACGATGTCACAGACACTCACAGCGGCTCCATGGTGAAATCCCAGGAGTCCCCAAGCTTCCAAAAACCTGCCATGCCACAGAAACTCACATGGGCTCCATAGCCACAGCCCATGTGATCCCTGCCTGCCTAAGAGCCCAGATGTCACAGACTTTCACGTGGCTTCCATGCTGATACCCCAGCAGTCCCCAGATTTCCAAGGAGCTAAGACGTCAAAGAAATTCCAAGGGATTCCATGGTGACATCCCCGGACTTTCCAGGCAGCCAAAGAGCCAGGACCTCACAGAAACTCGCAAGGCTTCAACGGCCTTATGCCCGCAATCCCCACAAGGCCAAAGAGCAGGGATGTCAAAGACACTCACAGGGCCTCCATGGGGAAATCGCAGGAGTCCCCAGGCTGCCAAAGAGACAGCATGTCACAGTTACCCAAAGGGGCCCCATGCAGACATCCCTGCCTTACCCTGTCTTCCAAAGAGCAGGGATGTCACAGACACTCACAGCTGCTCCATCGGGTCATGCCAGCAGTGCCCAGGCTGCCAAAGAGCCGGCATGTCACCGACACTCAGAGGGGATCCATGCAGACATGCCAGCTATGCCCAGACTCCTCAACAGCTGGGATGACACAGACATTCACAGGGGCTGCAGAGTGACATCCCAGGAGCCCCCAGAGTGCCAAAGAGCCAGGATGTCACAGACAATGCCAGCAGCTCCAGGGAGACATCCCTCGAATCCACAGACTGCAAAAGCACCGGCATGTCAGAGACACTCACAGGGGCTCCAGACTGACATCCCACAGTCCACAGGCTCTCAAACAGCCACGATGTCACAGACACTCACAGGGGCTGCAGAGTGACATCCCACGAGTCCACAGGCTCTCAAACAGCCACGATGTCACAGGGGCTGCAGAGTGACATCCCACGAGTCCACAGGCTCTCAAACAGCCACGATGTCACAGACACTCACAGGGCTCCATCGGGACTTCCCTGCTGTCCCCAGTCACCCAAAGAGCCGGGATGTCACAAACATTCACAGCTGATCAATGGCGACATCCCAGGAGACCTCGGGCTTCCAAGCAACTGGGATATCACAGACACTCACAACAGTTCCATGGCGACTTCCCAGGAGACCCAAGGCTGACAAAGAGCCAGCATGTCACAGACACTCACACGGGTTCCATGGGGACATCCCGGGAATCCCCAGAGTGCCAAACACCAGAGATGCCACACACACTCACAGGGATTCATGCAAACACATAACCACGTAGTCCCCAGGCTCCCCAAGAGACGGGAAGTCACAGACATTCACAGGGGCTCCAGACTGCCATCCCAGGAGCCCCCGGAGTGACAAAGAGCCAGGATGCAACACACACTAGCAGGAGCTCCATGCAGACACTCCATGAATCCACAGACTGCCAAAGAGCCGGCATGTCACACACACTCACAGGTGCTCAAGAGTGACATCCCAGGAGTGTCCAGGCTCCCAAAGAGCCACGATGTCACAGACACTCCCAGCGGCTCCATGGTGAAATCCCAGGAGTCCCCAAGCTTCCAAAAACCTGCCATGCCACAGAAACTCACATGGGCTCCATAGCCACATCCCATGTGATCCCTGCCTGCCTAAGAGCCCAGATGTCACAGACTTTCACGCGGCTTCCATGCTGATACCCCAGCAGTCCCCAGATTTCCAAGGAGCTCAGATGTCACAGAAATTCCAAGGGATTCCATGGTGACATCCCCGGACTTTCCAGGCAGCCAAAGATCCAGGACCTCACAGACACTCGCAAGGCTTCAACGGCCTTATGCCCGCAATCCCCACAAGGCCAAAGAGCAGGGATGTCAAAGACACTCACAGGGCCTCCATGGGGACATCGCAGGAGTCCCCAGGCTGCCCAAGAGACAGCATGGCACAGTTACCCAAAGGGACCCCATGCGGACATCCCTGCCTTACCCTGTCTTCCAAAGAGCAGGGATGTCACAGACACTCACAGCTGCTCCATCCGGTCATGCCAGCAGTGCCCAGGCTGCCAAAGCACCGGCATGTCACAGACACTCACAGGGG
>JAVTVJ010002568.1:0-109938 GCA_034509425.1 Eopsaltria australis
CCCTCTTGCCCCACTGCCTCTCCTGCCCCTCCTGCCCCTCCTGCCCCTTCTGCCCCTCCTGTCCCTCCTGCCCCACTGCTCCTCCTGTCCCTCCTGCCCCACTGCTCCTCCTGCCCCACTGCCTCCCACGGGGCTGCTCTGCTTCCTCACTTCAATATCCTGAGTTGGAAGGGACCCACAAGGATCACCAGGTCCAACCCTTGAGCAAATGGCCCATACAGGGATCAAACCCCCAGCTTGGTGTCATCAGCACTGGGACAGCTAAAGAGGGTTTTGGGACACTTCTGTGGAAGCAAACTGGGTTTTGGGAAATGAGAGAGAGCAGCTGTGCTCAGGGCAGGTCACACCTCAGTGCCTGTGCTGGCTTGCCTGGGTTATCTGGAGATTTTGGGATGTGCTGTGGGTTCCTTTCCTGTGCCTCACAAGGGAGGTTTGCTCTCTGGGAATGGCTCAGGCAGCAATGCAAGATGGAGACATCTGATTCAGGGTTTAGTGGTGAGGAACAACAGTTCTGGGACCTTGTTTGAGTCCTCTGGAGATGCCCTTTTTGTCAGCCCTGGGTCTGGCACCAAGATGTGAGGATTTGGCTCTTTGCCACAGGAGCCAGAGCAGCAGGAGAGGGGTCTCTGCCCCCAGCATCAAACTCAGATCTCTGCTGAGTTGCTCAGCTCTTCCCCATGGTGAAAAGGGAAATAAAGTCACCTCTGGAGAGATGTGGGGCTTATTTATAAACATTTCAAGTGTTCTGAGCTCTGCAGATGAAAGGGGCTGTTAAAGTGCAAACCAAAGTCAACTCATCAATCCTGAACTGTGTGATAACAGCTCAATTTACCCTCCTGTGAGGAGCTTTCCAGCTCCTTTTGATTGCTCTGACAGCTGATTGCTGCAGTTGAAGGGATGTTCAAATGTCTGCAGCGGTGACAACTTTCTGCAGCACCCAGGCTCCTCCTCAGCTCGGTGCTGGTGTCCAGAGCTGCCTTCCTGGGTGTTTCCTGGGAAAGAATGCACCTTGGAACAGGCAAGGCAGCCAGACAGGATGAGAAAATCAGGTTTTTAATTTATTTACATGCCAAAAAAGTGGCTGTTTTGGGCTGCAGAGGATCACATTCGAGTTGTCTGATTTGGCATGGGCTTGGCATCCTCGGGGAGCAACAGGCAGACCCCAGACTCAGTGGTGAGATCCAAAACCAGCTCTCGGGGGGGGGGTCCTCAGCTGTGTCATCCAACTTCTCCAGGCATTTCCCACGTGCTGGTAAAGCTGCTCCTGCCACGAGCTGTTTGGGTCAGTGAGAGTTCTCCTTCCACACCCTGTCTGTGTGAAACCTGCAGGGAGAGCTGGGCCTGCCCCCGTGGCTGGAGGAGCAGGAGAGAGCATTCAACAAGGATTCAAGCAGAGCCTGACTTTTATCAACAAGGATTCAAGCAGAGCCTGACTTTTATCTGCTGGCATCTGCTCAGTCCTGTGCTCCTCTGGGAGCCTCAGATGTGGTCAGGGCTCTGGGGGAGCTGGGGAGGGCTGGCTGGCAGACGAGCCTGGCTGGGGCTCTGGGGATGTGATTTCCAATCAAGTGATCCCTCACAAGCTGGGAACAGATCCTTGGATTGGGGCAGACAGAGAGGGGCTGTCCCTGGGCTGTGCTGGATCCGCAGGTCCCGGCAGCACCAGGACCTGCTCCACTTCCAGCCCAACCCAAATCCTCCCTCCAGAACAGCCACAGGAATGCCCCTGCTGGGCTCAGAGCTGCCAGCTTGGCTCCAGAGGGAGGGGAAGCTCTTCTTGTTTCCCTCCCAAAGGGACAATGACTTTCAGAAGAGTGGCTGCAGGTGTGAGAGGGCTGGGCCCGAGGGATGAGACCCCAGCCCCTGGCACAAGCCCTGTGGCCACTGTGGATGAGCAGCAGTTTCCCACCAGAGAGCTGGGATGGTCACTCTGGAGACCATTCAGAACCCTTTTCCCCCCTGTCCTGGCTCCAGTGTCCCCTGTCCAGAGCCTCTCAGGGCTGTGTGGAACTGGGGAAGGCCTGAGCTGTCCCTGTCTCTGGGGCTCTGATTTTGGCTGCCTGGGGGCTCCTGTGTCAGTCCTGGTGGCCACCCTGCCCAGAGCCCCCTCCTGGCTGGTGCAGGGTGACCCAGGGCCCTGAGGACAAGGACAATGTGCATTTCCTGTGGGATGTTGGTGCTGAAGGAGCCCTTGTGCCACACTCTCACCCTGAGATGTTCCTGTTCCGTCTCTCTCAGCTCCTGCTGCCTTGCCTGACCTTCATCCCCGGCTGAGGAGGAAGCTGTGCAGAGAAACACCAAATACCAGGTGGGAAACAAGACCAGGATAGGAAAATCACCACTGCCGAGTCCTTGGGGGAGCAGAGTAACAAATCCTTCCCCCGAGAGCCTGGTCTGTGGCAGTGGGAGCTGGGAACTGAATCCCCAGCACATGATCCCACTGGCTCCTGTCCATGGCAAAAATACCTCAGGTCCCTACCAGGAACTGCCCTGCAGCCAGGACAGTCACAGTCTCTGACAAGAGCAGCCAGGCATTATCTGCCCACAAAACTCTACTGCTGAGGGATGTCTGGAGCTCAGCAGATCCCACATGACCAGGGAAATTGAGCCTGGAAGTCTGGCTGCTGCCTCAGCCCCGAGGAGCAGCCCAAAGACACAGCTTTCATGGCATCCAGACAGCTCTGACCCAGGTCTGTCTCCCCTTGCCCTCTCTGCCTCCAAATCTTTTCCATCTTTTGTTGGTTCTTCCTGCCAGGAGGTTCCTGATTCCTCCCCTCTCCCCATGGGGCTCTTGGAGCTGTTGGCAGCAGCACTCCTGACTCTGCTCTGTGGGGATTTGGGACAGAGGGAGCTTCTCTGCTCTCTGCTTGTGCTGCTCTCACCCTCCCTGATCATTCCCGTTCTTTGCTGTCCAGAGGATGCTCTCTGGAAATGAGCTGCTGGACAGGCTGGGCAGCTACTGCCAACTCACCCAGCAGGGCAGGAAACCTCTCCTTTCTTCCATGTACATCAAAAACATCAAAACATTCTTCCAAACCCATGTGCAACTCACTTTAGGAAAGGCGTGCCCCTTTCCTAAGTAAAGGGGTGATGAAGAGTAGAGGAAGGACCTTTCTCCTGAATCAACCTCATATCTCATCTCATCTCATCTCATCTCATCTCATCTCATCTCATCTCATCTCATCTCATCTCAATCTCATCTCATCTCCTCTCCTCATGGATTGATGGGAGGTTCCTTCCTCTGCTTTTGTCAGTCTAGAGAGAAGCAGTTCTTGGCCAAGATCCAAGGGGTGCCTGTGGGAAGGGGCAGCCAGATGGGGAGGATCAGGAAAAATGTCCTGTTCTCCACTGCCCTTGGGCTGCTGAACTTCACAAATCCTACCAAAGTCCACTTGACTACAAGAAGGACTTGAAAAAGTCTCTGGAAGGCCAACAGGTCAGAGATAATGGGCTGGGGATCTGCAGGAGGAGGAATGATGTGCACTGATGGAGAAGAGGCTGCAAGGGAAAGGCAGGATAAAAATGAGAGATGGTGCCCAGGGCAGGGTTAAAAGCTGCTGAGGACTGAGGGAAGAGGGAATTTCCATGGCTCAGTCTTGCTCTGGACATTGCCTGCCCCCAGCCTGGGAGATTAGTCACTGCCTTTCACCAGCACCCGAACAAAAAGATCCCTCCCCCCATGATATAATAATCTGAAAATTCCACAGCTCCAGTTTAGCCAGAGCCAAAAACCTCATTCTGGAGATCCTGCTCCATTTTTCAAAGTCCTTTGAAGGCAGCTCCTGATTTCAGTGGGATGACGCTCCCTTCCCAAGGAGGATCCATCTCCAAACCCTGTGAATCACTCTGCCCTCGGGGAATTGCCACAAGTCACTTGAGTGGCTAAAAATATCTGGGAGGAAGCAGCACAAAAATCTCCATATCCGCTGGGCTGGGAGGGCACACTCCAAATAAACCTGGTCCTGTTCCTGCCTCCTCATTCCCTGCAGGGTTGTTCCTTAGTGGGAGCAGATCTGAGCTTTGTAGGGCACTATGCCCTACAACTCAGTGCCCTACAACTAGGGGGAGAGGGGTGCTGGAAAAAACATTTCTGTGGCTCAAAGGTGGCCCTCAGCTCTGCTTTCCAGGGGATTCTGAAGTCCAGGGGCTTCTTCCAGAGTCAGGAGTGGAGCCTTGCTGAGAAAGGGGGTGATGGTGCTCTTAGAATCATTGAATTAAGCTTGGAAAAGGCCTCTAAGATAATTACTCCAACCATTCCCCCCGATGCAGTGCCAAGGCCACCTTTGATGTCCCCAAGTGCCACATTTACACATCTTTTAAATCCCTCCAGGGACGGTGGCCCCATCTCTGCCCTGAGCAGTTCCAACTCCTTACCACCCTTTCCACTGGGGATTTTTCCCTAATTTCCAAACTAAACCAACCCTGGAGCAACTTGAGGCTGTTTCATCTTGTCCTGATGGTCTCCAGGTCTGTGATTCACCTCCCCCTGAGCTGCTTCCAGCTGTGTCCATGTGTTTATCTGACCCAATCCTGCCTGGAAGATTTCATCCCAACAACTTCTCAGTGAGGAGCTGCTGGTGACAGGGGGACAGAAGGGTCAGGCACAGCCTGGATGTGGCACCCAGCTGGGCCCTGAGCTTCTTCCTGGGATGGTTCTGCACAGAGGAGCAGCTGTGGTGCCTCCCCAGGCTGCCCCATGCCGTGTGGCCAGGAAGGGAGCTCAGTGTCCCACACACCTCCACAGGCCCCATCCAGGCAGGAATAAATCAGTCCATCTCAAAATGCACTCCTTTTCCTGTGATAATAAATGCTCTTCCCTGGCCTGGGCTCCAGCAGATCCAGCACCATCCAGTCCTGGAGCAGGAGTTCCTTGGAGCTGTGAGCACTTGTGGGGTTTTAGGAGCATCACTCACATCACAGAGGGGATTATCCCACCCAAAGCCTCTGGCTGAGGGCAGATTCCTCCTGCAAACATTTCTGGTTCTGCTCAAACCTTGAGTTTACATCACAATGCTGCTTTGCTGAGCACTGCCTTCAAAGGAGGCTGATGCTCACATGGGGATGTCCCCATGGGTCTGTCCCACACCCTCAAGGGCATCCAAGCTGTCCAAAGCCAATTCCCTGTCACTCCCAACACTCCCACGTCAGCACTGGGAGGCTGCCAGGACAATGAAATTCAGCCCATCGAGTCCAACCTGGAGGAGAAATGTCACCTGAGCAGTGAGAGGTCACCCAGACTCCGGTGTCCTGTGCTTCCAGGGCAGGGGGAGCGTGGATGGCAGTGGCAGTGCCAGAATGCCAAACACAACGCAAGCTCTCTGTGCTGGTTCTGGAAATAGAACACACACTTTGACTTTATGACAACTTGGAAGGATCTCATGTCCCAAATGCAAACTCCTTCCAGTGAAGGAGGTTGGCTGTTCCCCAGATTCTGGAGCAGGAGATGCTGAAATGACAGGGGAAAGACATTTGGGTTGGGAAAAGTGTATATGTATAAAAAACCAGTGTTTGACTGCAAACAAAGCAAAGAATGAAAAAAAAAAATTGGAAAGAGTCAAGTAAACATCCTCCATGATGATATTTCCAGACAGTAGAACCATGGTGCAAAGCTGGCCTGGGTTTGTTTATGCTGGAGACAGTCATATCCGAGTGGAAGATGATTGCATTCACTTCCAGAAATAGCTGGAGAACACAAGCACCAAACATCACCCTTGTACAAAGGTTACATCTGCTGCAGGCACAGCACAGATCCCCAGCAGCCAAAGCCCAGGACTGATGTCATGGCCAGCAGCAGGGATATTCCTCTGAGCACAGGGTATCTGGTACCTCCTGAACTTACAGCAATTTGGGCAAATGATTAAAACAAAGCTCATTTCCCTGTGGTTTTTTCCTGATTCCACACATCCACTCTCTAAGTCACTGAAATTATTTTTGTTCCCCAGCTCTGTGGAGGTGAGGTCTGAGCACAGACACCCCAACAGTGCCAGCCTGTCCCTGGGAGCATTGTCCAACCTCTCCTGGAGCTCTGGCAGCCTCGGGGCTGTGCCCATTCCCTGGGGAGCCTGGGCAGTGCCCACCACCCTTTGATGCCCCATTTAAAAAGTCCATGCCAGGATGAAAAAGAAGCTTCCATTCCTCTTGTATTTTTATATTTTTATCAAGCCATGAAACACTTTCTGTGGACAAATGGACACATGAGAATTTGAGACTCGTCCTTTGGCAGGATCAGGGTTTATCAGGAGGTTTCAGCCTGTCCAGATCTCTGCTACACATGGACACATCCCTGACAGCTGCAGGAGATCCAGGAGGTTTGGAGCAACAGAGAGACCTGGGGTTCACTGCTTCAGAATCAGAGCCTTCCATCCCTCACACCCCCTGAAACATGTGTGTACTCAATCCCACACACAACAAACCTGCTCTGAAAATTCACCACTGCTCTGATGTTCGTGATGAGAAGCCAGCGTGGATTTCAGAGACAATGATTGACTCAGGTTGAGTGAGTGTCACGTGCTGAGATCCCTGTGAAGTCAGGTGGCTGCAGGATAACAAACCCAGGCAAACAAAACCCTTTTCTGCTGATTCTGCTTTGCACTGTTGTGGCTTTTCTTTCAGAGAAGCTCGGCGTTTATGACCAAGGAATTTGTTGTCAGTCCTTGGCTGTGATTTACACTCCAGTGGATGCATGTTAGAAATTTTGGCATTCAAAGGTTAATGCAGGCTCATTTTTAAAGTATTCTTATGCGTTTTAAAATGAATATTGAAAGCCTTCAGCACTTGCATACCAAGCACTTTCCATCTCTCTTGCCATCTGTATTGTATTAAAGAATATAAAAACTTCAGCTGGGCTATTCCTGCTGAATTCCAACTCCCTGGGATAACTCTCAGGGCCATTTTATGATGGGCTGCCTCAACATTTCTTTGTATTTAATAGGAAAAAGATCCCAAATCTCTGCAATTCTTCTTCAGCCCTTTGCTAGGGGAAGGAATTCATAAACTTCTGTTCCTCAACTAAATGCATTTACACCACACTTTGCTGTTTTACACATGTTGAGGACTTGGGAGCAAATATTCAGCCTTTTTTTTTTTTTTCCTTTTAATTTCTGACTTTGAAAATTAAAATTTTATTGGCAAGTGATGAATCATCATCAGAATTCAAACCATATGGTGGAAGCACTTCTCACATTTTCAACTCTTCTCATTGCTGTTTCTTCCTTGAAAATAACTCGACAATAGATTATTTCCCTCTTAGCTAAGCTGTAATGAGCCACATGAAGTGCTTTGAAATCTTTGTGGTTTCAGACTTCAGAAACCACAAATAAAAGTATGAAAATTTTAGCCAAGCCTTCCATTATTCTCTCCAAAGAGTAGTTAATACATTAGTGGTGATACATGGAGCTTTTGTCCCAGAAAAGGATCCTTTTAGACATGGAAAACAACTGTATTTAGCGGAGTGTGGCCATGGGTGGTGGACTGTGCTGCACATCTGTGTCTCCTGCAGGGCTCCTTTGCTTATTTTCATGTTTTCCTATTTCTTAGCAACAAAAGGAAGTTCGAAGAGCTTTTTTCCCCCCTAGAAATTGCACTAGAAATGTCTTTATGTTCCACTTTTACACTTGCCAGTGCACCACGAGCATCTGAGGCATTTCCTTTGCTCATCCTGGGAAATGCCAGTTGAGTGTTACCATTGCCTGTGCTCAGTCCTGCACCCATGGCCATGGAAAAGGCAACAGCATCTTTTGCAAATTGAAAGTTGCTCTTGGAGCCAGTCACAGGCTCCATAATCATGACATAAATTCAAGATTATCACTGGCCAGGTATGGGGAGTGCTCAGTGCAGCTTTGGTCCTGCACCAGGGGCTGCTCCCCCTCCTGTGCCTGGTCTGACCCAGGGGTGGCTCCTGCTGAGGGATTTGGGGCACAGGGGCTCCCCTCCATCCCTGTTTCCATCCTGACTCCTCCCTTCCTGCCTTTTCCCAAAATATCCCCCTGTTCCCAGTCAGAGAGGCACAAGGTAGCCTTGCTCCTGATCTGTTTTGCAGACAGTGGCCTCAAAAAGTCTCGATCAGCAACAGTTAAAAGTAAAGAAATCACACCAGGACAAGGATTTTACACATTTCTTGTATTATAATTATTTTTTTTTCTTTTCCCTAAGGGGAGTGTTGAGATTTTCTCTGCTAGGTTTATTTTCAAAATTTCTTGTATTAGAACTAGCTTTTTTCCCCTAAGAGGAGGCTTGAGATTTCCTCTGCGGGGTTGATTTTGAAGTTTTCTTGTACTAAAATTATTATTTTTTCCCCCTAAGAAGAGAGTTGAGATTTCCTCTGCTGGGTTTGCATCCAGTGGGAGAAGGATCCTGACCATGCCTTGCTCCCCACTGGATTCAGCCCCACACGAGCCCAGAGCAGGGGCCACACTGCCCAAAGAGCTGCTGGAAATCAGCAATCAAATCTGCCAGCAGCAGGAGAGCCCCTGGCTGGCTCTGCACACTGGGAAGGTCTGGCCCCGTGGCAGGGTTTGAGTTCAGAAATGCTCCTCACTCACTTGTCCACAGCCTGCTTTATGGATTTATTTCTGATTTCTGAGCAGAGCTCTTTGCTCTGGCTCTCTCTGGGTTTGGTTTCCGAAGGGAAGGGAAGGGAAGGGAAGGGAAGGGAAGGGAAGGGAAGGGAAGGGAAGGGAAGGGAAGGGAAGGGAAGGGAAGGGAAGGGAAGGGAAGGGAAGGGAAGGGAAGGGAAGGGAAGGGGCAGGCTGCTGCAGCAGGCAGAGCTCCTCATTTGTCAGCACAGCCTCCAGGATTATTTTTCCAGGTGGATGTTGTAAGAGGCAGGAGAGGCTCCTCTGCAACCAGGTGAGTCTTGGCCCTCCTTGAGGGGGGATCCACAAGGATGGTGCCCAGTCCTGTCCTTGTCACTGGGCTCCAGGACCACCCTTACCCAAACCAGGGCTCTTTGCAGGGGTTCATGGCTTTAAACATGAGAGGGAGGGAGGCACTGCAAGGATGAGGAGTCCTTGAGACAAATCCAGCACAGATAATTCCTACCACACACACAGAAACCACTTTTTATATACAGCGACAAAAATAATGGGAATAACAAACACAGTGGGTAGAACATTTTGACTTTTGGTGAAGCACTGGGCACTGGAATTTTTTCAGCATGCTTTGGTTGCCCAGTGGCCTGGACAGCCCCAAGGTGCTGGTGAATGTTCAGCAATCACAGCTCTAGGTGGGCTCTGCAAGAATTCCCTTCCTAAAAGGCACCAGCCCAAGGACAGCCAGGCTCTGTCTCCAAGTGCCACGAGGAAAATGAATCCGGATTTGTTCTGAGGAAGAGCAGGTGCCCCTGAGAGCTGCTTTGTTTCTTTCCTAACCCTCCCAGATGAAGAATATCCTTTATCTCCACAGCCCCTGTGCCACCCGTGTCCCACACAGCTCTGGGATACGTGGGAACAACACCCAGGAGCAGCTCCTGCCTGGGGCAGCTGCTCACAGGGCAGAGAGAAGCTTCAGTGGGTGCCTGGGCTGGCCAGGGGTGGGACTGTCCCCTCTCCCAGGGCAGGAGAAAGGGAGGGGAGGCCAGAGAACTCAGCCCATGGCAGTTCCTGCCCCACTGCCTCAATTCCTGAGCACGGGACACACTCCTGGCTCGGGGATGGTGCTGGACAGGCTCCTCCTGGTCAGGGATGGTGCTGGACAGGCTCCTCCTGGTCAGGGATGGTGCTGGACAGGCTCCTCCTGGTCAGGGATGGTGCTGGACAGGCTCCTGCTGCCCAGGGATGGTGCTGGACAGGCTCCTCCTGGCCAGGGATGCTCCTCCAGGCCTTTGCCTGGGGGCAGCTCCTGGCCCTGCTGCCTCCAGAGGCTCTGGGTGGGCTCTGTCCACACCCCTGCTCTGGCCAGCTCCACTCTTCTGGACCTGGGATGTGCCTCAGTGTGGCCCAGGCCCTGCCCTGCAGGGGATTTAACTCAGCACACCCACGACTGTCCCTGCACATCCAGCCCAGTGTCCTTGACAGGACAGCGAAAGTCTCTCCTTTCTCAGTGATCCAAGGTGGGTTTTCCAAAGGAGCTCAGTTTCTCCTCTGCAGAAGGTCCCTGCTGAGGGCACAAATCCCTCTCTGATGCTATTTTGGGGTTTCCTGCTGCTCTATACATTACCGGGGGATACTTGCATAATTTTAAACTCACTCCTATGTAGGACACTTCTTATTTTTAAAAAGGAATTTCAAAGTCAAATCCTCCCCAAAACTCCTTGAGAAGTCTATTAAGGTGTGTCCTACTTTCTTACGAGTCCTTCAACCAGAACATTCCCCCACAAACCTCCTCCTCCAGCCACCCCTCCTCAGCAGCACCACGGGTACCACACCAGCCATGTCCCCATCCCCGTGGGGACTTTGTCCCTCCCTCCTGCTCCCACCAATGGAGAGCTGGAGGATCCTGTGGTGGCCACCCAAAATCAGCATGTGGCTGCCACAGGAGATGTGCCAAGGCCTTGCTGGTGTTCCTTGTCCCCTGTGTCACTCTGGGTGACCCTGGGCAGAGCAGTGGGGCCCCGTGTCCTGCTGCTGCTGCTGAGTTTGGGAGTGTTGGAGAATGAGTGGGATCAGCTGGATCTCCAATAGAATTCCCTCTCTGCCTGAACAGCCTTGCCGGGAGCTCTGCTGTGCTTGTGGAGCTTTGTTGGATGCCAGCTGAGGAATTTCACTCACCTGAGCCTCCAAGGGGGAAAAGCCCTCCAGAGGCTGGAGTTTGCATTCCCAAGGTCACCCCTCTGCTTGCGTTTCCACACCCAGGGTGGCACCTCTGTCTGCAGCTCTAGTGAAGGGAAATACAAGGAGCTGCCAGAGCAGGCACTAAAGGTTTCCTGCAGCCCTGGAGTTGTTATTTGGATCCAGATCAATTTTATTTACAGGTGCTGCAGGCTGGGGGTGGCTGTGCCTGCATTCCCAATCCTCAGCTTCTTGTGCTGGATGCTCACCTGAGCCAGAGCTCTGCAGAGCAGCAAACTCAGGGCTTGGAATGGCTCAGGCAGGAGGGAGAGGGAGGAGAAGGAGAAGGAGAAGGAGAAGGAGAAGGAGAAGGAGAAGGAGAAGGAGAAGGAGAAGGAGAAGGAGAAGGAGAAGGAGAAGGAGAAGGAGAAGGAGAAGGAGAAGGAGAAGGAGAAGGAGAAGGAGAAGGAGAAGGAGGAGAACACGTGTGAGGTGAAACACTGGGTCCTCCTCAAAGGAGATCATTGGCTTCACTCAACCTTGACAAATAAAAGGAAGAGACTCCCTGGAGGATGGGAATCAACACCTAAAACCATTCCTAAAACCATTATCATCACCAAGTTTACTAAAATTAGTCCAAGTGCATAGATGTGTTAATGATGCCAACACAAACCATGACTCACAGGAAACCAAGCATTTTCCTTCTCCCCAGTCATGGGCCTGGACCCAGAGAGCCACTTGCTGCAAGCCAGGCTCCCAAAATCTGAGTGAAAACTGTTCATGACAGCTGGGAGAGCCAGAGTGTGAGTCATGGAGCCTTTGGACACCTACAAGATTTTCCTGAATGACAGTGGGTGCTAGAAATAGAAAATACAGTTAGGAGAGACTGGAATAGAGATAAATCACCTCAAACCCTGACTCATCACATTTTTGGCCATGAGCTATGTGGGAAAAAAGCCCTTGGCCTGCACATGAGCAGTCCTGTGTCCTGAACAATGATGCAGCTGAGGAGAAAGGCTCCAGCCAGCACAGAAACCCTCAGCTGTGAGAGCCTGAAGCTGCCTCCACAGCTCTGGGGATTTCTAGAAGTGGCAGGAATAGAATCCAGACACTTCAGAAGCCTCTCCTGGTTCTTGCCCTGCCTGGTGCAGCATTTGGAGAAGCCTTGTGGACACATCGATGGGAAAAGGAAAGTTTTGTGATGAGGGTTTGCCTGCATAACATCCAGGAAGTTTCCCAATGGAGCAGGTTCCCAGTGAGGAAAATCAGACTTTCCTGGAAAGCAGCATGGGAAATCTATTTCCCTGTCCCTGGGGTCCCCATATTTCTGATGATAGGAGCTTCAGGAGAGTTTCAGTCTCTCCTTTCCTCCCATGAAGTCAGTTTGGTTTCCTTTTGTTTTATTATTATTAAATCAGCCCAATCCTTATTGGATATAAAGCAGCAATTTTTCATAGAACCATGGAATCCCAGACTGGTTTGGGTTGGAAAGGAACTTAATGACCAATTTATTTCACCCCCTGCCATGGGCAGGGACACCTCCCACTGTCCCAGGCTGCTCCAAGCCCCAGTGTCCAGCCTGGCCTTGGGCACTGCCAGGGATCCAGGGGCAGCCACAGCTTCTCTGGGCACCCTGTGCCAGGGCCCCCCACCCTCCCAGGGAACAATTCCTGCCCAACATCCCATCCATCCCTGCCCTCTGGCACTGGGAGCCATTCCCTGTGTCCTGTCCCTCCAGCCCTTGTCCCCAGTCCCTCTCCAGCTCTCCTGGAGCCCCTTTAGGCCCTGGAAGGGGCTCTGAGCTCTCCCTGGAGCCTTCTCTTCTCCAGGTGAACACTCCCAGCTCTCCCAGCCTGGCTCCAGAGCAGAGGGGCTCCAGCCCTGGGAGCATCTCCAAGGCCTCCTCTGGACTCTCTCCTGCAGCTCCAGCTCCTTCCTGTGCCCCCCAGGGCTGGGGCAGCTCTGCAGGTGGGGCCTCACCTGAGCACAGGGGCAGAGGGGCAGAATCCCCCCCTTCCCTGCTGCCCACGCTGGGGCTCAGCTCAGGCTCGGGGGGCTCTGGGTCCCAGTTCCCGTTCCTGGGAGCTCCAGAGCACAGCCCAGGGTGGTGCCACAGTGATTTATCCACCTGCATCCCTCTCCTGGAGCCCCTGGGGCAGGAATCCCGAGGGATGCTCAGGAACACCCAGCTGCAGGCGCTGCAGTGGCAGCAATTTGCTCTCGTTGAAGGCTCAACCTCTGCCTTTATTATTAGCTCGATAATGATTTTGTTGTAAAAACTCGTCACCCTTGGAAGTAATTAATTTCTTGGAACCAAACACAGCAGATGGGCTTCTAATTTATTTGAAATCACGTAGGGAGCAGGGGAGTCTCTCCCTCAGTTTGATAAACACGGCATTTTAACCTGGTTTGTTCCCTTTCAGACACCGGAGGAAATGGCCCTTTGGGGATTGGATGCTGCCTCAGTGCGGGGCTGAAAGGCTCGGGATGGGACCAATTGATGAAGCGTGGCCTTGCTTTAATCCTTTCTGGGCACATTTCCTGCGGGCAGGACGTGCAAACAGCCCCGGAGGAGCCTCCCTGCGGCGCTGGCAGGCGGTGGCTGCTGGGTTTGTGACAGATTTATGGGTTTGTGACAGATTTATGGGGCTGCCCAGGTGCAGAGGTTCCCTGCGAGCAGCTGGAGCTCTCCCCACGCCTCCCTGACAAGGAGGATTTTCCCCGTATGCCAGCCCTGCTCCAGCCCCTGCTGCCGGGTCATTCACTGCCCTGCAGGGCTCTGGGTGGGATTTCAGCTCCTCAATGGCAAAGGTTTCCATTCATGCTCCACTCTGCCCATCTGTTCTCTGGCTAAATCCTAAATTCTCTGTTCTCTGGCTAAATCCTAAATTCTTCTTCCTGCAGCTTGGAAAGACAGCTGAACTCGGAATATCAGGCAGGGAATAACCAGGCAGAGAGAGAGAGCAAAGCTCCCAGCAAGGAAAATGAGGGTGAAACAAGAGTGGGAGCACAGTGGAGGCACTTTGGGTTCATCAGTTTTGGTCAAAATCTGCACGGGAATGAGCCAGTGAAGGAATAATGCCAATGCCTGGGGAAAGGAGATCTGGCATGCAAGGATCTCCTGTCTTGATGGGGATGAAACTCCTCTCTCTGCCTTGGTTTGGGTTGGCAAGGTTCTTAAAGCTCAGCTCATCCCACCCCTGCCATGGGCAGGGACACCTCCCACTGTCCCAGGGTGTCCCCAGCCCTGTCCAGCCTGGCCTTGGGCACTGCCAGGGATCCAGGGGCAGCCACAGCTCCTCTGGGCACCCTGTGCCAAGGCCATTTTTTGTTCCCCAAGGGCCACTCAGCTGGAGAAATTGTGACTCCATAACCCACAAGGCCCAGAAAAATGCTTTTTGAAAAATTCCAGCACTGGCTGTAGAAATTTCTAAAGGAAATTACAGTGGAAATACCTACAATATTTTTCCCTTTGCTCAGGAGAAAAATACCTTCCCCTCCCAATTTTTCAACATTTCTGCAGAAATCAGAGCTCTTCCTGGAACTGGGTTTTTAAAATTTTGTGGAAATCCTTGGCAAACGCTTTGTGTGGGAGGCTTCCAGACAGCTGCTACCAGTCTGTCAGCCCAAGAACCTAAATCCTGGAGGGAGAGCTGGGGGCAGATGACAGCCAGAGGCTGCTGAAAGTGTGCAATCACTTGATGTGCAGTAATTAAACATGGGATCATTAATGGAGGGATGAAGGCTCCCAAAGGCCCCCCAAAATTCCCTCCCAGCAGGAATGGGCAGAGCTGCACCTCCCAGACATGAGGGCTCTGCTGGCTCATGCCACTTCCCATGGATGTGTCTCCTCCTGGAGGAACCATCCAGCCCCAAAGCCCCTCTGTGACCCCAGGGATGGCGTTGGGGGCTCTCATTTCCCCTCCAGTTCATTTACTGAGAGATTGGTCCTCGTTTGCTCACAACAGGAGAAGAAACCAAGGTCCAGAGCACTTGAATCCCTGACATTTTCTCCCTGTTCTTGCAGGGAATGACCTAATCCATGCTATTGTTTCCTACTCCACTTTAATTTCCACTCAGCCACATTTCCATTCTTTCCGCAGTTCTTAAAATATTTTTCGACCTTTTTTCCCAGGAAAGAACAGAGTCCTGACCATGCTTTTCTTGTTCACTTTGGGGAAAGGTCATTTCTCCACAACATATTTTGGTTCTGTTTATACAGAACTTAGCAAAGAGAAGAAAAATGTGAAGTTTATTCCTGCTGAGGAAGGAGCAGTTTTGCATTTCCCAGCTCTGGCTCGAGCAGGTTTTAGCCCTCACTGTTGGCTGGGCTGCTCTACCCTCTTTGCTGCCCTTAATCTGGGGGATTAGAACAATATGGATCTGCCCACCCTGCTTGAGCATTTATTCCTAAAATAGTAAACAGATGCAGCTTTGGAAGGAGGAGCGAATCACGGCTGCATCGTCACCTCCTCGATATCTTTGCTGAGTTTTCTCCTGTTTTCAACTGCAGAATTCAAATGATTCTCTCTTTTTCTGGGACTTCTTCAAATCCTTTTATACACCCTACTGCTGGGAACTCTTCCCTCAGGGCAGTTCATCCTTTGAGCCAATCTATAGAGGTGTTTTTTCTGAGGAGCTCAAAAGCCTTGAAGAACACGTCCAAGGGCAACCTTCCCAGGTGGCCTGAAGCTCTTTTCATGTCCCTCTTCTTCCAGCCACCAAACAGGGACCCACTTCAAGGACTTCATGGAGCTTCTTTGGTCTGAGGGAGACAACCGGGCTTGTAGGACTGACATGAGGAATTGGGTTCACTAAAAATGGTGTGAAGAGCCATGGTGATGATAGAAACCCTGGAGAGCTCTCCTCTCCTCTCCTCTCCTCTCCTCTCCTCTCCTCTCCTCTCCTCTCCTCTCCTCTCCTCTCCTCTCCTCTCTCTCGCCTCGCTCGCCTTTCGCTCGCCTCGGCCCGCCTCGCTCGCCTGCGCCATCGCCTCGTCGCCGTCGCCTGCCTCGCTGCTCGCCTCGCCTCTCCTCTCCTCGCCTCTCCTCTCCTCTCCTCTCCTCTCCTCTCCTCTCCTCTCCTCTCCTCTCCTCTCCTCTCCTCTCCTCTCCTCTCCTCTCCTCTCCTCTCCTCCTTTCTGATGGTGCAGAGTGACCAGAACCCCACTCAGAAGGAAACACCAGGGATAATCCTTGTGGAATTGTGCCTCTCATTTTTCCTGCTCTGAGTTCCTGGGGCAGCTTCCAAGCCTCCTCATCCTTTGGAGTGCTGGAGGGAAAGCATTTGGCTGAAAAGGAGTCACAGCATGGATACAGCATAAACCCAGACATGGGATATAAAAAGCCTGCTTCTAAATTTAAGCCTCTGTCAAAAGCTAATTTAAGCAGCTAATTATACTAAAAATGCGTGAGCCCCAAATTCGCCAATTAAAAGTTAATTAAACGAAAACTCAGTGAGCTCCAATTTGTCAGTGAAATCCATCTGCTTCCTGCAGCTTCCTGCGATCCCACAGCTCCAAAGCTGTGCCTGCAGTGGGAACCATTCTCAGAGCCATCACAGATGTCCAGAATCCCAGGAAAAGCCCCCAGCTCCATAAAACCCAGGAGCAATTAGCAGCCTCAGCCCTTGGGAGCGTGCCCGGGCATCTCGCACTCGGTGTGCTCCATGAGGAGGGGAAGGAAGGCTCTGGGTGGAGCTGGGTCTGTCCCTGGCTCCCCGCAGGTGCGGGCAGGGGACACGGAGCTGTGTCAGTGTGACAATGTGACAGTGGGGCAGGGCCCCACAATTAACGGGCAAACACAATTAACAGGCAAACACAATTAACAGGCAAACACAATTAACGGGCAGCACAATTAACCCAAACACTCCTAAAAAACGCTGATTTCCAGCGAGCATGTGCCCCTTGCTGTGCCTGCAGGCAGTGGAATATCCCCTGGACACTGTTCCATGTGCCTGCAGGCAGTGGAATATCCCCTGGACACTGTTCCATGTGCCTGCAGGCAGAGGAACATCCCCTGGACACTGTTCCCTGTGCCTGCAGGCAGAGGAACATCCCCTGGACACTGTTCCATGTGCCTGCAGGCAGAGGAACATCCCCTGGACACTGTTCCCTGTGCCTGCCCGGTCCCTGCTCCCTCCATCCCCTGGGATGCCCGCGGGCTGTGCCGCACCGGGATCATCCCGGAGGGTGGGGGGGAGGACGGAGGTGCTGGGATCAGCCCCAGCACGGGACAATGTTCTGGGCCTTTCGGGCTGGCCCTGGCAGCTGCTGACGCTTTTCATCGGCCGCATCTGCTGTCGGCTTTCTTATTGTGTGCGATGAATAGAGCAGAGCTCGGAACAGAGCGGCGAATCTCGGGATCAGCATTTCCTTGCAACAGGGAAATCGGGCAGGGGGAGCTGCCACGGCCGGAGCCGGGGCTGCTGGGTTCCTGTCCTGCCTGGTGGGTGCTAAACACAATGGAAACACAGCGGGTTCTCTGCTGCTGGCTCCAGGGGTTACCCTGAGTCACAGGTTTGGCACGCTCAGCTGGACATCAAAGGGATTAGCTTCCAAAATAAATGAAAAAACCCATCAACATTTCTGTCCCTCCCTCTCCAACTCATGCTGCCCACAGGTTTCGGAGCAGAAGAACGATTTACACTGATGTTGCCTGAGCTGGAATTTCAATTTCCAGCGGATGCAACTTCAGCTTCCACAGCCCAGATTGTGCTTTGGCCCCTGGGTGTTACCCCAGCAGTGAAGGCACCACCTCCAGCACCCGAGCATCCAGCCTACCACTGGTGCCAAAGCGATGAGAGACAGCGGCTCTGCAGCTTTGGGCAGCCCAGGGGCACACCTGGGGACAGGTAGGGCTCCCCTCACTGCAGCCACCCCGGTGACTGGGCAGAGACGTGGCTCCCTGATCTTCAGCACCTGCATTTCTGCCACCCCCAGCACCAGCAGCACACCCAGCGCCTTGCTTTCATCTCTCTTTGCCTCCATGTGTTCTCCAGCTGGGAATCTCCAGCTTTCTTCCTGACTTTTCCCCGCTCACTTTCCCCCTCCTCGCTGTGTGAGGATTTTTCCCCGCTCGCAGCCGCGTTTATCTTTAATGGCACCGATTTTGTCCTTTGTTTTCAAACGACACGGGCACGGCTCGTTGGCTCCGCGGGGCTCTGGGATGTGCTGCGGTGCCGGTGGCGGGGAAGCAGCTCCTGGATGCTGCAGGAACGAGCAGCAAGTCCTGGCAGTGCTTCCTCCAAGGCTCAGAGCAAACCTGCCCTGCCAGGCAAAGCCAGGGCTCTGCTCCCTGTTCATTTTGCAGGGTTTCAGTCCCGGACACCCAGAAATCTCCTGTGCAGCACTGCAGGAGCCCCCAGGGAGCCCAGGAAGGTGCCAGTGCCCCTGCGCTCGTCACAGCCTCGGAGCAGGAGCCCAGAGCCAAGGTCTGAACTGGGAGCACCACGGGGATGTTTGTGCCCATCCTTGCTCCGGCCTGTGGAGAGCTGGGGCAGGGAATAATCCCCGGGAATAACACTTGGGGAACACCTGAAACCCTTTCTGCCTCCTCCATGGCTCTTCTGTGCCTGCGGGAGAGGGGTCACACACGTCCATCATCATCATCATCAGCAGCAGCAGCAGTAGCAGCAGCAGCAGCAGCAGCAGCACTCCACAGGAGGTGATGGTCAGGGCGGAGCAGAAATGCAACGTGAGGGGGATTTCTCCTGGGTTTTCCTGCCCTGGCTGCAGCCAAGCTGGAGACCCCAAAGAGCAGGAGGGCAGCAAACCCCCCTCAGGGTCCTCTGGATGGGGAGACTGAAGGCCTGCCACAAATGCCACTTTGAAATAGAATTTGAAAGCACTGCAGTGCCAGGGAGGGGAGAGGGAGAGAAAATAATCATGGAAAGGGGAACAAGCTGGGAGCAGGTGGGGTGTGGTGGGTGCAGGTGGGGTGGGGTGGGGTGGGTGCAGGGGTGACCCAGGCATGGGGCCTTGGGCCAAGCAGGTCCCTGGACCCAGAGCAAAGTGCAGAGCCTGGGAAGGGACCAGTCAGAACCCACAGCCTTGGGCAGGAACCAGCTCCACACTGAGAGAGAAGAATTCACCCCACTGCCTTTGTCCCTTCCCTAAAGGAGCATCCATGAGCAGCAGGACATTCCAGTTTCCCAGGTTTTTTGGTGCAGATGAAGCTGTAATTCCCCAGATTTGGCTGCATTCTGGGCTGTTGCTACTCAAGAGTGCACAGAGCTCCTCTCCTTGTAATCTGAACAGCCCTGGATGCCTTCCCAAGGGCCAGCCCCGCTCCCAAGGGAGCAAATGAAGCCCTTATTGAAGCTCTGCAGTGCTCTGGCACTGGCACCAGTCCAGCTCCTGTCTCTGTGTGCTGCTTTCTGTGCTCTGCTCCTCACAAGAATGGATTAAATATCCCAGTAATGCAGTTGGAGGCTGCAGCCCCTGCTCGAGCCTGTAACAAACCTCCTTAAAATAATTATTTGACACAGCCAGGGCTGGTTTGGTTTGCAAGGCTTCAGCACAGGGTTTATAAATGAGGTTTGGAATAAAATTCCTCCTGGCTCTGAACGATCCATTGGAAATCCAGCTGCCCTTTGTTTATGTAAAGAATCTTCTGACCCGTGGAGGTGTCCTGGAGACAGATTTGATGCTGAATTTTGGGGTTGTGCAGCAGCACATCAGGGGGGCAGTGCTGGGCTGAGGACAGCTCTCACAGGGTGTTTGTGTCACCTGTGCTGGCACCTGCACCAGAGCCTCAGCCCCACTGGGCCCAGCGCTGCTGCACCTGCTGGGAACGGGGATTAAAACATTCACCAGTCCAGGAGCAGCTCTGGATTGCAGAGCAGCCCTTCTGTGTGGGACTGGGAGCTCAGACTCCCAGGACTGGGGCCAACCCCTCTAAAGGTGTTGGCACAAACCAGGATATTGATGCAGCAGTTTCCAGGCATCCCCTCGATGTTGTCTTTTGAAGCACCTCAAGTCTGGAAGCTGCTGATAGAAGCCGAAACTGAGGATTCACCATGGCAGAGGTGTAAACTGGTCTGCACAGGGGCTGCTTTGCTCCTCTCCCAAAGCCAAAGGCATCTGGCCCTGGGTGAGGGGGCTGGGAATGGAGGGATGGGAAGAGTGGGAGCAGCTCCTGGCTGGGGTTGGCTCCGTGGGTCGATGTGGCAGCCAGTGACACTCAGTCAGTGGCAATCCATGGCTGGGTCAGGTCCTCAGGACACCTGAGGGCAGGGCAAGCTCATGGCTGACCTTTCCTGGAGCCCTGAGCAGGATGTGGGGCTGGGAACATCCAGGAGCTCCTCCTGGACAGTTTTTCTGGGGCAACTCCTTGATATCAAAGAGAGATGAAAAAGAGAGATGAAACCATCAGATCACACCAGGAGCAGGAGACACCATCCCATGGTCCTGGAGAGGGGGATGCCCTCACAAGGGGACAAAGGACACCTTCACCTTCCTCAGCTGCAGCCTGGCAAAGGCTGGGGAGGTCCAGAGGAACATTCCCTGTGGCACAATGTATCTTCCAGCCGTGGCAAAGGCGCTGGAGTTTTGCAGACCTGTGTTAGAAGCTCTGTGTGTTTTTTGGAGCCAGCCCAGATGCTGAGGGCAGCCCAGATGTTGCAGCATGGGCTGTTCTGCCTCCTGCTCCTGTGGACACCTGTTTGGGAGGAGAATCTCTGCTGTTCCAACAAGTGCAGGCTTCTGCTCCAATGAGCATCAGGCTTTATTGACAGAATAAGTAAATATTGACCAGTGGAAAGCTAAAGCCAATATTTACTCTGAGTTTCCCTAAATCCAAGTGTTTACAGAAAGTGAAATTGGAAGTGCTGACCCACAGACTTCCACTTGTGACACTGCCTTGCCCCATCCAGGCCATGGATTCTCCAAACTGTTTTTCCCCTGATTCCCAGACAGTCCCAAAGATGGTGCTGGCTGAGGCTCAGGCCTTGAGCAAGGTGCTGACCCAGATATTAAACAAACTTCTTCCCAGAGGAAATTACAGGTGCAGAAAACTGGGGATTTGGTAATCTCCAGTGTCAGAGTCAGGAATTCGATCAATACATGAGATAATTTCTTGGCAAAGGAACTTATGGGGGAGAACAAATAGAAATTCATCTCCCCTGCATGGCTGGAAAGGAAATGTTGAAATCTTAGTGAATCACAGAAAGGTTTGGGTTGGAAGGGACTTCTAAAGGCCATTGAGTCCAACCCCCCTGAAGTGAGCAGGGACATCTTCAAGTGGATCAGGTTGCTCAGAGCGTCCATCCAACCTGGCCTTAAATATTTCCAGGGATGGAGCATCCACCACCTCTCTGGGCAGCCTGTGCCTGTGCTTCACCATCCTCAAAAAAACTTTCTCTTTTATACCTGGTGTGAATCCACCCTCTCTTAGTTTAAAACCTCTGTCCCTTGTCCTGCCCCTCCAGGCAGCCCCGGGATTGATCCCACCAAGTGTCAGAAATGACAACGAGGTCACAGCTCCCTTCCAACTCCAATTAAAATATTCTATCTGCTCTAATTCTACCTGACCCTTTAGAGGGGGCATCTCCACCCTTTGAAAGTGCCCAACCTTAACCTTAACACCTTCATCCTTCACCTTTCCATTAAATTCCTTCATTCCTTTTGGCTTCCCCCACAGTTCCCCAGTCTCCTGAGCTTCCCCTCCTGCTGCTGGTTAAATGTTTGGATTTCCACGTGGCAGATGTTCTTTTGAACAGGTATTTACAGCCCAAAGGAGTCGGAGTCCAGCTGTGCTGATGGGCACAAACAGAGCCACGTTATCACTGCTGCAGCCAGGCATGAAATGGAACCAAGCCTGCAGGAATAAATGTTTTGAAGGCAAGGCAAGGCATCCTGGTCAGTGCTGAGTCCAGGATTTGTTATGAGGACAAACACTCATGTTTAGGGCTCATCTTTAGGGCCCCCATTCAGTTTCTGGGAGTATGAAAATGGCAAACTATGAGCAAAATGTTTTGGGGTAAGAATACTGCCCTGGGGGGAGAAAAGACTCCCTTGGTTGTTTAATTATCCACTTTTCTAGTGGGTAATTACAGTTTAACTAAAATACTATTTCTAGAGCAGAGAGTAAGAAAATACTTGGAGTTCTAGATCCAGCTATGCTGAAGTAACCAGGACCTTCCACCCTTCTTCGGGATCAGAGCCAAGCTCCAGCCCTGTTCATCAGAGCTGCTGGAAGGTTGGGCCACAGAGGGAATTTTAATCCATGTTTTATTTTCCTCCTTGGCCAATTTTTTTTTGCCATTTGCCACAGTCATTTCCCACCCAGGTCACCTCTATTTCAGGAGTGCCCTGCTTCCTGGGGAAAAGTGTCGTCTAAAAATTTCCAGGAGCTCTCTGAGTCTGGTGAGAAGAAAATCTGTTAGAGGAGAGGGGGGGGAGAATAGAGGCCACAGAGTTTGGGCACAGCTCTCCTGGGATGAGAAGTCCTGGCCAGTGGGAACAGAGCCAAAGAGCACAAGCCCCCATCTCCAGGTTGTTATTTTTACCCACACTGAGCTCTCCACAAGCCCTTGTTGGCCAGAAGGGCAGAGAAGCCCTCAAATTTGTGTAAAAATCTGCAGCTGACTGTATAAAAAGCACGTTTTCTCCTGAAAGAGCTGCTGGGTAGTGATGTGTAAGTGAGTCCTCAAAAAATAGAGGGGCTTGGAGAAAGAAACCAGGGCTGGGGATTCCCAGTGCTCCTGGGGAGATGGCTCATCCCTGAGAAATGATGGCTTTTCATTCTGGATCTGAACTCTCTGGCAGGAATTGACACCAGATCAGGGCCACAGGGCAAAGTGCACCTCACTGTGTCCCTGTCCCTCAGTCCTGCACAGCCCTGCCCAGTGAAGGCACTGGATCAAACGTTAAACACTGCCAAGGAAAAATGTCAGAAATGACCCCCTCCTGTTCCATGGGCTGGTTGTGTAAAGTAAAAAAAGATTGCTTTTTGCATAAAATAAACATGACCTTGCCTTCCCCCACCCAGGAATGGATTCCACTTGGAGTAAAGAACAGAAATAGAAGCAGGAAAAACTTTGTGTGGCAACAAACCAGCCTGATGTTAATGATGCTCCCCCTGGGGCTGCTCTGGAAATTCTCCCCCGGCTGCATCACTGAGTTAAGAAAAAGTTGCATTAACTCAGTATTTTTCTTTTGGAAAACTATTTCTGGAATGTCTCTTGTTCCAACAGATTACGTCAAGTGACTCCAGTGGTTTTGTGGAGTCTCAAAGCTCAGCTGGAAAAGACCCTTTAGATCATTCAGGCTAGAGTGAAGCTCCTCCTGAAGGGGTTCAGCTCTCTCCACCTTTGTTTTGTACTTGGTTCAGCTTTACCCAACCCAATCCTGCCCTTCCCACCATTTCTGGGAATTTTCCGCTTTTCATCCATTCCTTACCAGGAGTTTCTGGCCCATCCCACCCCACCCCACCCCACCCCATCCCACCCCATCCCATCCCATCCCATCCCATCCCATCCCATCCCATCCCACCCCATCCCACCCCATCCCATCCCATCCCATCCCATCCCATCCCATCCCATCCCATCCCACCCCCTGGCCATCCATATCACTGCTCAGCTGCTGCCTTGATCTTATTTTATACATGAATAACTTTATTTATATATTGATATATTTATGTGTTATAAATGATATATATTTATGCTTTTATAAATGGCTATTTCTATTATATGTTTTTATATATTATTTATATCTTTTCATAAATGTACAAATATAGACATTTATAAACACATAAATATATGTGTAAACAAATAAACAAACAAACAAACAAACAAACGTGTGTGTATTTGCAGTTCAGAATCTGTAAAAACAGAAGTTGAGAAGGAAACAAAGAGCAGCCCAGCCATGGTGCCAGTGGCAGTGGCCTGGGGACAGTGGAGGCTGTGACCACATTGGTGTTTTTGGTCACCCCAGCAACTTTTTGGGGTAAATCCTCAGTGCTGATGGTCAAAGCTGATAAAGAAAAGTGCAGCTATTTGTGAATTTCACTGATATTGGACATTTTCTCATGTTAAAATGGCTTTGATACGATTCACTGGAGATCTGAATAAAGACAAAGAATAAAGACAACGAATAAACCAGGGCAAGCCCCACCAAGAAACTGGGTTCCTAATGGATTTCTCAGACTGGGGGTGCTGAAAATCCCAATACAATGATAGTCCCATAGTAGGACCTAAGTTCTACACTTGGGTACCTAAAGCAAGGGAACTTTGGATGCTCTTGGCCTGAAGAGCTGATCCTGAAACACAAAGTGGAATATTTGATGAAGTGCAGCTCTTCTGTACAAGATCAAACCCCACAAGTGAAGAGGAGCCAGGGCAGCAGCCCCAGCTGGGTAAAATTGGTCTGAATTAGAAAGAAAAAAACGCAGCCATTATTTTGGTACAAGAATCTGCCAAAATCTGAAGATCCTGTAAATACATCCTCAGACCACAAATATTTTTTATCTATAAAAAGCATCTGTCAGACCAGCTCCAGCTTTCAATGCAGCCCAAATATGGTCTGTGACGTCAATCCCAATCTATTTCTTTCTGAAAAATGTAAAATGCAGCAGTTGTTGAGGCCCCTTTAGCAAATATCAGTGGGAGAATTCATGGAGATATCGAAAACCTTAATGAAGAAGGGTTCCTTTATGTGCTAAAGACAGGAAACCCTCTCAGAAGAAGAAACGTATCAAATATTCCCAAAATTCAATGTAATGGAGAGGTGCCTTCAGCACTCAGCAAAGCTTTGGAAATCTTTCCCCCAAAATCAGGATGTTGGATGGGATTTGCTGCAACAATCCCACATTCCTATGGAAAAAATCAAAATGTAGAAAATATTTAACTAATGGCAAAACCAGCTGAGTGGGAACCACTCAAATCTCAGTCGTGGGAACAAGAGCAGAAAAACTCTTGTGTGGTGAAACTGCAGCTCCCAGGGCTCATCCTGGGCTCAGTGGGGCCCACGCTGTGCCAGAACAGGAGAGAAGGATCCAGCTTGCCCAAGGAGGACCCAACTTGCCCAGCTGGTGTCCCCCCAGGGGCCCCACTGCCCCAGGTGTGCCCTGGGGTCCTGGGAACTTTTCCAGGGTGGAAACCACCCTGCCATGGGGAACCTTCCCTCAGCGATGCCCTGGGATGAGCAGGAGATGGGAACAGAGCCAAATTCCCACTTCCCTGGCTCTCCAAGAACCCCAGTCCATGGGATAAATCTGCCCCAGAGTGCAGGGTTGGAGCAGCCCCCACTGAAGTGCAGCTCTTCCCTCCCCTGCACGTGCTGTTGTCACTCTAATGGCAGCACTGTGTGTTTTGATTTCCACTGGCTAATTGCTTCTTAACATTGTTATTCACAGAGAGTTTCTCTGCTTTGTTCTCATTTCAATGAAACCGAGACAATAAAATGTCAAGGAATACCAAAACAAAAGCAAACCTCCTGTAAATGAAGCATTTAGGTGGCAGAGCTGACAGAAGAGAGATGGGGAATGTGCCATTATGGATTTAGTGTTGCTGTGAAATCACCTTCATTTCAAGTTGTAGTTTCTGTACTGTTTTCTGTTTGTTTGATTAATATTTTACAAATTCTGACAGAAAATGCATCCTGTAAAGTACAAAAAATAACATCCCTGGTAATAAACAGCCAACTGAGGCTTCTCTTCCCTGCTTTTACTGCAACTGAATAAAACAGCACTGACTAAACATCGAGAGGGTTTTTTTTTTTTTACACAGAGAAGTTGGATTTATATATGGAAGAGAGTTATTCCTAAAAAAACAATCTTTGGTTTTATTCATAAAGGCTTAGGCAGAGAATGGAAAATAGATTTAAATGATCAGATCTTTTCCCGTGCTGGAAACCCGGGAAAGTGTCAACGTGCTATAAACACAACCACGCTCTGTTTATCCTTCCTGTGCTCGTAAAACAGAAATAGGGATTGCAAACAAAGCAATCTTACAGCTCCAGGCTGCTCTTGGTGGCATCAGGGATTTGGGCTTTCCTGGGTCACAGAAACTTTGGCTTCCTCCCCTCACAGGGAGTCCCAAATCAGGGGCATCAACTGGAAATGCAGCTGCAGAGAGACCCTGATGCAAATTCTCATCTCTCCCCTGATCAGGAATCACAGAGTCTATGCCAAATAATAGCCCTAATTATAATTAGATTCAAACTGAACTCCTAAATCAGCCTGAGATTCTATTTAACAGTAATCTACTATAATGCAATGGTTAATCATATCTAACCTTAATACCAGCCTAATCCTTCAAATTATTTCAAATTTAATTCCAGCCCAAAGGCAATTATCTCTTGAAATTTAAAATCTAAGTCCTTGAGTTTAATCATCCCCATAGATATAACCCTAAAACTTATCTAAACCTACAGACACAAAGAAAAAGCTAATTGTATATTTTAACCTCAGAAGTAACCCATTTCTAATTAAAGCTCAGTCCTAAACTCGTCGTTATCCTAACCAAGATTAACTCCAACTGTAATCCCACAGCCTGATCTGCAATTCTCTAAATAAAAGGAAAATAGCAAAGGAGAAATCAATTTTTTTTCCATCCTTCAAGCTGGATGTTGCACACAGACAAGGGGAAGATGTGGAGAGCTTCACGTTGGCTTTGGGGCCCAAAATGCTCGTGCCAATCTCGTGCTGGGGGGGGGAGGTGGAGGAGAACTCTCCACAGGGTGTGGGGCCCAGGCCAGGGCTGGAGCTGCAGAAATGTCTTTAGTTGGCAAAATGGATCTGTTTTTGGAGCTTTTTATAGCTCCTGCAGCTGTGGCTGCTGGAAGGCTCATCAGCCCCAGTGGTGGTTAATTAGCAAAGGGCCTTGGCCAAGCTCTGCTCAGTCCAAAGCCACCAGCAGAGCCCCAGGGTCCCTCCTGTGCCTCCCCCCAGCCAGGGATGGAGCCCAGCCCAGCAGGGAATGCACAGCCAGGTCCCAGCCTGGGCAGGAGCAGGAAAACAGTGAAATTCCATTTTTGGTGTTGATTTTCTGTCAGTTTTGAAGGAGGTGAAGCCCAGCCTGCCTGGCTCTCATTTACAATGTTGGGATCATCACCCTCAGCAGCTCAGGGGGGTCACACCTGGGGCCTTTCCAGTGCATGAATGGGCCACCTTTTGAAAAAAAACTCCCTTTTCGCTCTCTCCTGCCTTCCCAGCAGCCTGGGGACATTGGCAGGGAAGCCCCAGGAGCTGGGCTGGGTTAGGTGGGTCCTGCTGCTCTTCTTCCCCCCAGAGCTGCTGGGAATGTGACTACAAAGAGAAAAACTGGAGCTGTCATTTGCTGGTGACCTGATTTTTTTGAGAAGGGAGGAAAAAAAAAAAAAGATGACATTCTACAATTAGTTGAAATAATTTTTTTTAGCTGCAGGTATAATTTATTTGGCTCGCTCTCATTTCTCATAAAGAAGGGAGGATATAGAATATTCCCCCCCAGGCATTCTGGGGTTTTATTTAATGCAGTGATTATAAAATCATAGAGTCACAGACTGGTTTGGGTTGGAAGGGACCTTAAAGCTCATCCAGTGCCATGGGCAGGGACACCTTCCCCTAGACCAGGCTGCTTCAAGCCTTGGCTTTGGACACTTTTGAAGATACAAAAAAGAGAAGGAACTGAGCAAAAATCTGTTTGTTCCACAGACTGAACTCCCAGATTGAACTGTGGAGCTCCCAGCGCTGCTGGTACCCCCTGTGCCAACCCTGACGTGATGGAAACCCATGACACATTCACCCAGGTCACAGATTTGGCTCTAACAGGGCATTGTCTCTTCAGGGAACAGACCCTGGGGTTTTCTGTGCCTTCCCATTTCCGTGTTTTCAGGTCCTTGCTTGTGTTTTATTTTTCCCTGGAAGGTTCTTTCTCCATTATGACAATATTTTTATTTAGCAAAAAAATGAAGGATCTTATGTAATCCTGTGACTCCTGGAGCTAAAGGTCAAACATTGCAGGAGAACATAAGCCTTGGCAGCAGCTTTTGCTTGTTGAAGCTTTCCAGCTTCCAGCATTTCGGACACTTCCCTAACAAATGAGTCTTAAGTAGGAAAAGCTGGTCCAAGTCCATTTGCTCTTTTTGTGCTTCTGTCCCTCCTCTGGAATTGCTCACAGCTCTTCCTGTCCCTCACAGTTCCTCGAGTGCAGCTCTGGGGTCCCCAGCACAGGAAGGACACAGAGCTGTTGGGACAAGAAGATGATGAGGGATGGAGCCCTTGTTCCAGGAGAAAAGACTCAGAGAGTTGGGATTGTTCAGCCTGGAGAAGAGAGGGCTTGGGGGAAGCCTAAAATCCCTTCTAAGACCTGGAGGGGCTCCAGGAGAGCTGGAGAGGGACTTTGGGCAGGGGCATGGAGTGACATGATAAAGGTTCAGGGTTAGATGGGATTTTGGGCAGGAATTGTCCCCTGGGAGGGTGGGGAGGCCCTGGCACAGGGTGTCCAGAGAGGCTGTGGCTGCCCCTGGGGCATCCAGAGGGCTCACACCTACCCCCAGGCTTTCCAGGGAGAGGGAAGCACTGTCCCAGAGCAGCCAGGCCCTACAAGGGAGGCTGAGCTGCAGGTGGATGGACACACATTGGTCCATCTCCCCTCCTGCCTGGGGTTGTTCCTGAGGCTGTTCCCTGTGCTGGGATTGATGGCACAGGGACCCCAGTGCTGCAGGGAGGGGCAGGGCTGGCCCCCAGTGCAGGGAACAAAGCTGTTTTTGTGGGTCCCCAAAAGCAGCAGCTGAGCTGTCACCAGACACTAATCCTGCTTGTCACTGATCGTGTGCTTGGGCCCTCCCGAGCCCCAGGTGCCCTCCCAGTGACCTGTCTGCAGCTGCTGGCTGCATTCCATGGATGGGGATCCCTCCCCCCACGGCCATGGGAAAGGATCTGCTGGTGCAACTGGAGCAGGGTCCTGCTGCTCCTGTCAGAGCTGATGGAAATCTGCTGCTGCCTTCTGCAGCTTCCACAGCAGCTGCTCCCTCAGCTGCAGGGAGGGACAGGGGAGGATAAACGACTGAATAAATAGAGGTGAAGGGGACAGGAGTGGTTACAGCCAAACCCCAGCAGCAGGAGCTGCTGAAGATGCTGTGGGATGCCAGGAGTGGAGATTTGGAGTTCAGGGGAGGATGGGTGTGGAAGTGACCTAGTTCTGAAATGAAAGAGAAAATGAAATGGGACGTGTGTGTGGTCTGTGAGGTGATTTAGTAACAACCCAGTGCTTTTTGAACTCTGAAATCATGGAGTGCATCCACCCCCTGTGGACAATGGGTCACTGTCACAGCCCTGGGCAGATGCTCCAGGCACTCACTGCACCTCTGAAGGATCAGCTTTGGGAAGGATCGGATTTGGGAAAGATCAGATTTGGGAAGGATCTCTGCAGGGTCCAGTCCAGCCTCAGGAATCCCAGCACTGCAGCCTTACACAGGCCTTTCCCTGGCCAAGCCTGAGGAGCAGCCACCTCCCAGCTGACATCCAGGTCTTGGACCCGCTGAGCTCCCTGCAGAGGTGCTTCATTCACATTCCATAGGACCAGGTCTGGCCACCCCTGCCCAGCTCTGGCACTTCCTTGGCCTGCAGGATTCACCACTCATTATTTTGCCTTTGCCACTGCCCAGCAGCCTGGAAAGGGCTGGAAGCCTCATGGCATTTTCCTGCTAAGGAATTCTTGGCCAGGGACATCCTCCCTCTGCTGCCCAGCACAATGTGGGGAAGGGAGGCAGGTGCTGCTCCAGCCTGAAGAGCTGAGCAACAGGAAACTCCCACAGGGCTTTCCAGGATGTGGTGCCAGGAAATGAGGCTGCCAGCACCTGGCTCCTGCCTCCCAGCAGTCAGATCACCCAAAGCTGGCTCCCTCACTGCCCCTGGGCTCCTGCCTCCCTCTCCTGGCTCCTTGCTGCCCCTTTTCACTCACCTCCCACTTCCCTGATGAGGTTCCTGTGAGCTGCTCCGTGTGGCCTCAAACTGCCAGGATTTCTCACTGTTTCATTCCCCCGTGCTCAGGGGAAGGGGCCAGCAATGCCCATGAATAATTGGGAAAGGTGTGGGGCTGCTTTTCCCTGCTGCCACTGCCCCCTGCACAGCCTCGGGCAGGATCTTCACTTGGATGCCTCTCACAACCACCTACAGGTTAGGTGGATCTTTCCCTGAAGACAACTGAACATCCCATTGTTGTCATGGCAGGAATTAAGGATTTCCGAAAGGCTGAATTGATCACTGAATTTTGACTTCAGTGTGGTCACTTGTGCTGCACATTCTGTGTTTTGTGGCTGCCTCAGGTACCTGCTGCAGCTCCTGCCACTCACAGATGCTCATCACTGGGAAAGCTTTGGGTGTGTTCACTGAAACACTTTTGCTTTTGGTTTTCTTGCTCCACATTGCTGAGTTGTGAAATCCCTGCTCCTGCTGGGTTTGTTTTCCCTGAGATGCTCCTCATCCCCAGCATCCCAACACTGCCCAGGGGGCTGTGGATGCAGGTGCACAGCCCAGTCCTTCCAGCCTGGAAACCCTGGATGTTTTTAGCTCAGCTTTAGCTGTGATCAGGGAATGTGGGGCAAGAGGTGAACTGCAGGGGAGGGAATGAAATCCCAACTCCCCGAACTCCCTGTGGTCTGCACAGAAAGGTGAGGCCATTCCAGCTGAACTGGTTCTGTGAGGACACTGCTCAGGAGTCACAGACCAAGGAAATGAAGAGGAAAAACCCTGCAGGGCTCTTTGGCAGCTCTTTTCATATGCAGTGCTCAGAGATCTTCTCCATTTGATGCTCAAACTGAGTCAACCCCAAAGCTGCACTTGCTGTTTGGTGCAGATTCACCTCCCCACATGTGCTGTGGGGGGAGCCTAGGACATACCCCAGTGACCGCTGCAGGATTTTACAGCTTCAGGCATTTTACAAACCTCTGAATCCGAGCCTCAGTTCCTAAATGCTTCTGGGAACTCAAACCTCGGTGTTGCCTCAATTCCCCCTCAAAGCAGAGCTCTCAGGGGCTCAGAAGTGTGGCCGTGGTGCTGCTGGCTGGTCGTGCTCTGTCACAGCTGCTGATTCTGTCCTTGGTCCCCACTTGGACCATTCCCTGCCTTTCCCTCCCTGGTCCTGCCCTGCTTTGCCTTCCCCAAGCTCAGGGTCTTTCCTGCCAAACTGCCCCTCTGGGTCTGTCCAGGTGAGAAATACCTGGTGATTTCCTGACCTAAATCTCCAGTCCATGGAGCAGTGGTGGGTGCCAGCTGAGTGCCATTTGCCACTCCATTTGCCTTGTGCACCCAAATCTGGCCCTTGCCTTTGATTTCCGGACACTTGGGTGAGTTTTCTGCCTGAAGTTCAATGTAGTAAATGCTCCCGATCTTTGCATTCAACACCAATACCTTCCCCATGAAATCTCAAGGATTTGGTACCTGTTGGTACTCCAGGTGGGGAATGTGTAAAAGCAGCACTTTCTAGTATGAGTCACTACCTGGGTGTTTGATTAATTCTCTATTTCTGAAGCTCTGATGACACCAGAGATTGGAAGCCCCAGAGGAGAGCTGTGGTACAGGAGAAAATAAAAGCTGCAGAACAGAGTGGAGCTTAAATTAGTGGGATCAGAAGGAAAGGACTTCGACCAGGGGTTGTCATCAGAATATGTCAATGCTCTCTCACCTTGCAGGAAGGACATGGCCTAGACCCCCAAAGTGCAAATGCAAAAGAGAGTGTCCAGCAGCACAGGAGGAATTGTGCCTGAATCCCACCAGTAACATTTCCATGGGAACATCTTCCCACAGGTTCAGAGGCCCAACAACATCAAATCCAACAGTGCATGGCACAGCTGTGTCCATGGACAGTGTCCAGCAGGGAAAATGTTACTGGAATCAGGAATGGTTCCAGTGCAGAAGAGATTCTGGACAACATCCAGGGGCTGGCCAAGGTCCAGGGCCGGACTCAGGGCTATAATGAGGATAAAATCCACCTTGGGGCACAGGCTGAGGATACACAATGTGTGCAAAAACTGAGCAGAGCCCAGGGAAAGGGCTGCAGCCTCTCAGGCTCGGCCCCGGGGCTGCACAAGGGGTGAAATGGAGCCAAGGCTGCATTTTGGCATCTGCTGCCTGGGGCCAGGGGGCTGAATTTGCCATTAATGTTCCATGAAATATAAAACAAGAGTCGAGGTCGTCTCTGGACTTCATTAACACTTTGAAGAGCCAAGGGGAATATCACATTTGACTGCGGGGCCAGCACAAGCCAGCAGAGAGTCTAATCTAACATTTCAGTTCCCACTCTGAAAAGCCCAAGAGCTTTGTTTCAGTTCTGGCTGCCCATTCCAAAATCAACGGAGACAACCAGTTACTGTGAAAAAAGGGGGCATTGCCAATGAAACGAGTGAAAAGGTTCATTCTGTTCTCTTTGGGGATATTCACCCTCTTTTGTTTATGCTCAGTCTATGAATTTCATGGCAGAACAGGAACTCCTTGAAACAGATCCTTTAACTTCTCAATGCCCTACATTTACATGGTGTAGGCTGAAGTTCTGGTCTCAGCCTTGGGAAGGACATGGGATGGATCCTGAGCTGATGTGGCCACATGAGTGTTCATAACAAAATAATTCCACTGCTTTTCCCCCAGCAGCTGCACAGCCACAGCCAATTGTGTCTGAATCAGGAAGTTCCTGAACAATTCCCAGGAAAATTCCCCCAGAATCACTCCTAGGACAGGCTTTTCTTCCAGAGTGAATGTGCCACGCCCTGGCAGCACTGGGAGCGCTGGGATGGACCCCCCTGTGATGTGTGGGGTCTCCTGCAAAGCCCCAAACACAGAGAGCAGCTTGCTTGTGCTCAGGGCTGGGGAAGCCTTCCCTGCTCTACAGCTGAGCTGTGTCCCTCAGATCGGCTCCTGGGAGGGGGAAAGAGAGAAACCAGGGGAAATAAAAGCAAACACGCACCTGAAGCAGCTCTGCCTTCCTGAGAGAGGAAACACTAGGCTCACTGTGAGAGGAAGCCAATTCCAGGCTCCTTAATCATCCTCTGGGTTCATTGTTCAGGTGTGATACTGGCGATGAACTGGGGAATTACAGCTGTGGGTGTTCTGAAAACCCAACTGGAGACTGGGACTCTTTAATTCCCCTTCAGCCCCCACAGACTCTTGAAACGCTTTGGTTACAGCAGCTGAGAAAACAAAACAAACAAAACAAACAAAACAGAACAGAACGCGCTTCAGCTCCGTCCTGTGCGGAAGCTGCAGAATTCCCTGGCAATGGGAGATCCCTTTGTCAAACCGGGTCTACAAAGGAGCAAACAGCCCGACTGTGAGGGAAAGCTGTGGGAAGGTTTAGTGTGGACCCGTGGCCAGCCTGACTCTTGGAGTCGAAGGAAAAGGATTCTCTGTAGGTTTGTGTTTTCCAGCTCCGGGTGCTGCCCTCTCACGGCAGCGGCAGCCCCGGGGCTGAGCCAGCGCAGGAGAGCCCGGAGCTCCCAGCAAGCGGCTCTGCTGCTGCTGCTGCTGCTGCTGCTCTGCATCCCTGGGGCTGTGGGTAACCTGCAAGGCGCTGCCCAGAGGGGACAAAACTCCTGAGCTGGGCAGCGGGGCGAGGCTTTCCTCCACCTGCCTGCCCTGGGAGGAGAAGTGATGGAGGATCAACAGAGGACCGATGTAGGACTAATGGAGGGCTAATGCCTCCTGGTGGTCCCAGCAATCCCACCGCAGCCTGGGGATGGTCTGAGCACCTACCACAGCCAGCAAGGGAAGGGCTCCTGGTGCTGGGATGCCTGCGGAAACCCCAGCAGGAACCTGGAAGATGCACGGGTCACCAACTGGGAATGCTCAGAAAGGGGGAGCCCGAGAAAAGGGGCAGGAGATAAAGGCTGGGAAATGGGGAAAGGGGAAAGGCAGAGGTGGTTCAGGGCTGTGGATTGCCCAGGCAGGAACACAAGGAGTGCTGGGGGCAGCTTTGGGCACCACAGGGTAAGAACTGAAGCTGTTAGAAAGTGTTCAGAGGAGGGACACGGGGATGGGGAAGGGTCTGGAGGGGCCCGTGAGGAGCAGCTGAGGGCACTGGGATTGCTGAGCTGGAGCAGAGTGAGGGCAGAGCTCCCCGGGGGCTGCAGCTCCTCCCGAGGGGCAGCTCCGAGCTCTGCTCTGGGACAGGGACAGGAGGCAGGGAACGGCTGGAGCTGGGCCAGGGCAGGCTCAGGCTGCAGAGCAGGGCAAGGCTCTTCCCCCAGAGGGTGCTGGGCACTGCCCAGGCTCCCCAGGGAATGGGCACCAGCAATTCCCATGGGGATAAGAGATCCCATGGACAGGTAACAGCACTGGCAAAAACGCCTCAAAGCCATCGAGCAACAGGGCAGCTTTTCAAGACTCTACCTTGAAACACTCTTCCATGCAGTGGGTTTTGCACAATCCCCTGTTCTGGAAATCCTGCAGCTGCCAGTCTCTCCCTGACTGTGCTGCTCGCTGTTAAAATTTCCTTATCTTGGAAAATTTCCATATCTTGTCCTTTCCATGGCAGGGCCCTCAGGGTTTAATGCTGGCATTCCGATTCTCCTGGACTCAGCCAGGGACATCCCACTGACCTGCTCAGGGCAGTTGGAATAAGAGTAAACATCCTCATTCCTGTGGGCCATAACTCCATGAAAAACCTGGAAAAGAACGTGGGATTGTTGTCGTTACTGCAAATTTAACCAAACTATAAAAAGCAGTTACTGCCAATCGAACCCAGCCTTAAAATGCCAGCCATGCCCACTTTCCCCCGGGCACTCAGCCACGGAAATGGAGCTGAAGGGCAGATTCAGGATGGGGCAGGAATGTGCCAGGAGGAATGGCACAGGAATGGCAGGTCTGCCTTACAGGGGGGGTGGAAGGAGTTTATTGTGTTTAGTCTGTCCACAGGAAGGCTAAAAGTAGACATGAGCAACTCATAGAAATACCACAGGAGTAAACAGGCAGAAGGAAAAAGAACTATTTAAACTCAATTACATGATGAGCAGGAATGAATATGTTAGGTTGGAATTTAAAAAAAAAATCTAAAAATCAGAGGAGTCATATTTTCAAGGAGACAAGGAGGGGGTGAGAAAGGGAACCAAGAGGTTCTGGAGGACCTGGATAGCACAGCCAGACTCCACAGGCCCGGAGCTCCTGTCCTGTGTTCCGTTCATCACTGACACCATGGAATCACAGAATCCTGGCATGGTTTGGGTTGAAGGGACTTTAAATTTTATCTCATTCCACCCCCTTCCATGGGCAGGGACACCTTCCACTACCCCAGGGTGCTCCAACCCCATCCATCCTGGCCTTGGACACCTCCAGGGTGTGACCTTGAATAAGTTCAGCCCCATCCTGTGGTGGATTTACTTATGTGTATTTTGTGTATTTTTAACAGTCTTTTAAGTAACTTCTTTCTCCAAATGCTTCTCCCATTTTCAGGAGCAGGAGGCAAGGACTAATCCTGCTTTCTCCTGCACCCTGGAGAGCCTGTGACGTACCTGCTGATTGCCTCTGCTCCCCCCTGGCTGGGAGGGAAGCAGTTCATTCCCTGTGCAGAGAGCCCAGTTAGAGAGCTCCTTGTTCTAATAATGCTCATCTATTTATAGCCTTTCATAATTTGTTTCATGACAAAGAGATTCTGCAAGATGGTCCTTGATTCTTGCAAGTTTGTAATGATTTTTTCCCTTCCTGTGTTATTGAAAGTAGCTTTTGTGCCCAGCAAAATGCCTGTAATAAAGGCTATTTCATGTGTTCCGAGTAAATGACAGGGACTTTAATAGGTTTCTGAGGAAAGCTTAGAATTTCTCTTTGTTGCCCTTCAATTCTTTTCAATCTCCTGTGTCAGATGGGCCTGGCTTAGCCCAAGCCCTGCAGGAACAGAGGATGCTGCGAGCACAGTGCCCTTGATGCTGCTGCCCACTGCCAGCACAGCAGCTCAGCCCTGAGCCTCTGGGGGGACACTGGCCATGGCCCTGGCTGTGCTTGATTTCCTCATTCCACAGCTGCCTCACACCAGAAATGACAATTCCATTATTTCTGGGGCCAGCTATTCAATATTTTGGCATTGGTACAAGTGCCCTGATGAAATATCTCTGCACTATCACAGCCGCACTTCTGTCACCATCGTGGACTGCAGTGCACAGCAGCACCAATTTGCACTCTGGCTGCAGACTTCCCTCATTTCCTACAGCATTTTAAACACAGAGGACAATTATTTGTCCCCATGCATCTCCAGGTGACAGTGCTGGTGGCTTGTCCTACCTGAGGCGCTGCTGAGGGATGTCACAGCAGAGGGACAAGTCCTTGACTTGGCTGTCTCTGTGCCAAGGCTCAGAGTTATCAGTCCCTCCACACCTTTCTGTGGGGAAACAGGATGGGGAGAGCAGAGCCCTGGGGGCACAGCCCCAGCCCTGCGTTCTGCCACACCCAGCAGGGCCTCACCAAGCCCCAGGCTGTGGGTTTTCATTAGTCAAGCGTCAGGTTCACACTGGTTTGGTTCTTCCCTTCTCACCTGGTCCCAGCTGGGTCTGGAGTTTTATCAGAGTTGAAGCTTTCAGCAGTTCTCCAATGGGCTCCAGTTCTGTTAACCCAGAGAATGGAATCTCCTGAGCTGGGAGGGACTCACAAGGATCCTGAGTCCAGCCCCTGTCCCTGCATAGACACCCCAACAATCCCACCTGGGCATCCCTGGCAGCTCCTGGAGCTTTGGCAGCCTCGGGGCCGTGCCCATTCCCTGGGGGACAATGAAGAGCTGCCCTCCCTACTTCCCACGTTTACCTGGGCTTCAGGATTTGGATATGAACCCCTTTGCCCTCTTTGCCCCTCTTGCCAAGCTCTGTCTTTGGAAAGCAGAGAAGGAGATGGATACAAAGGAATTTTGGGGCCAGGTCCCCTGGTGAAAGTCACCTCTGCCCCAGGCCTGTGTTCAACAAGCAGCACCAGAGGCTTTGGGCTCTGCATTGCACCAGGGTCACTGGGAGAGGAGCTCTGGCATTCAAATCAGCTACTGCAGAGATTAAGGATTCAGCAAAACGCACCCTGAACATTTGTCCTCTTTGCACAGAAAGGAAAGGCATTAATTTTTCAGAGGATCATTTCCATCCCCACCAGGCTCAGCTGAGCTGAACCCACGATTGCAAAAGTGAACTTGAACCACAAAGATCTTTTTGGGTCTTGCTCTGTGGTCTCCCCTGAAAGCCAAATAAAGAGATAAAGCTGGAATAAGGGACAGAGGGAAGCCATGTGGAGCCACAACAGCCTGGAGATAAATTCACTTTTAGTAAAACTCATCTGTCCATTTTGCAGGATCTTGGGTTACAAAAACAGTAACTTGTGCTCGTTTATTAATTGCAGATTAATGGGAACCCTGCTGGCTTCTGTTTCTTTATCCTTACTGGGATATATGCAGGGGAAAGCAGGGAAACCCCTGCAGGTCTCTTCCCATGTGGAGGAAATGCATCAACCCACCAAAGCTCACTTTTCTGGGACAACAGAACTGGAAGGAACCAGCTTGAGGAGAGGCCAACAAATCACCTTGTCCCTCATGCCACCCTCTGTCCCCCCCCACAAGACAAAAATCATTCAGGGTTTTGAGCTTTCCTTCCCTCAAATGGAAAAGGCCCTTTTGCAATTCAGAAATTACCTTTTCCATCACTGGTTTGGCTCATTTGGACTCAATATAGGGAGTCTACTTGAAAATGGAGAGGGAAGAGATACACAAAGGCAGAGAAGGAAATCTCATAAATCTGGACAGCAGAATTCATGGAATCCAAGATGCAAAATAGGCTAATTCCTACCAATTTGTTTATTCTTAGAAATTAGAAATTTCCAGCCTCCTCCCCCCCTCCCCCAGCAGGGCTCTGTACATGACTGATGCTGCTGCTTCTCCACAAACCATATTTGTAATGTTTTCAGCCAGCTCTGCAATTACTGAGCTCTGGAGCCATAATTTGATCATCCTGCTGATATCTGGAGAGATGAACCAGCTCTGACTGTGACTACCTGGCAGCCATTGCAGCTTTGTCCATCAATGACCCTCACAGAGCCTGCAGGGCCCAGAAGGCTCCAGATCCCATTTTTGGGTGTTCCTCATCTCCGATTGCTGGACATGAAAAATATTTCAAGGGTGCAGCTCTGAGCACTGCTGGTTTCTCTGCTCCTTGCTGCCTGTTTGGTGTAGGTGCTGTGAGATGTTTGTATTTCACTTAGGCTGGGGTTGATGCTCCAAAAAACAACACCAGGAGCACTTTGGGAATAAACAGGAAGATAAAGCAGCAAGGTCTTTGCAGGAGGTGCAGACCCTCCCCAGGCTCCAGTGAGATTTGAACTCACGACCCCTGGTTTACTAGACCAGTGCTCTAACCCCTGAGCTATGGAGCCTCTGAAATTTGGCTGCTTTTGCCTCTGCAGACATTTCATATCATAATTTTCTCTTCATTCTGCGGTGAAACGGCACCAGCACTGCTGGAACGTGCTGCTCCAAGGATTCTCTTTCCAAACTGCACCAAAACCCATCAGAGTCACAAAACTACCACCACTCTAAAGCTGGAATTTACTCTCCTTCAGCTCATCCCTGCAAGATGGATCAGTCCCTTTTCCCCTGCCAAGCAGCATGGAAAGTTTACAAGGAAACGATAATGTTTGGGCTCCTCGTGGTTGTTGCACTAGTTTATCAGAGAAGGAAATAAACAGGGGCCATGGAGATGCTCCAAAAGCTGGAGTCCCTCTTGTATGACGAAATGCTGAGACAATTGGGATTATTCAGCCTGGAGAAGAGCAGGCTCCAAGGTGACCTTATTGAAGCCTTTGAGTACCTGAAGAGCCTCCAAGAGAACTGGAAAGGGACTTTTCATAAGGACATGGAGGGACAGGACACAGGGAATGGCTTCCTAGTGCCAGAGGGCAGGGATGGATGGGATATTGGGCAGGAATTGTTCCCTGGGAGGGTGGGGGGCCCTGGCACAGGGTGCCCAGAGAAGCTGTGGCTGCCCCTGGATCCCTGGCAGTGCCCAAGGCCAGGCTGGACACTGGGGCTTGGAGCAGCCTGGGACAGTGGAAGGTGTCCCTGCCCATGGCAGGGGTGGCACTGGATGGGCTTTAAGGTCTTTCCCAACCCAAACCAATCTGGGATCCTCTTATATCCCACTGCTCCCCACTGGAAATCAGCTGTGTATTTTTTTCCCCTCTCAACTCTCCAAAGATGTCACTGCTTCCTTGGGAGTCCATGTTTTGTTCTTTCCCTGCTGCTCCATCCTCCCTTAGGGAACCCTTCAGATGCCACCTCAAGGCTGAATCTGAGGGACTGTAGGACTGAACACACCCCAGGCTGAGCTTCCAGCTGGGGGTGGAGCTGTCACAAAAGTGGGGTGAATGTGGAGAAAGAAAGAACGATGAGGAGCAGAACTCCAGGTTTAACATTTGGCCAAGGAGGAGCCCTGTGATGGGCAGGAATATTCATGTGGAATTGTTCAATATGGGCAGTGTCAGAATGATTGGGAGGCTCCTCCTGCAGATGCCCCACCCTGGTGCCCTGTGCTGGCCCTAGGGGGATTTCTGGGCTCAGAAGGAGCAGCTCTGGCCTTGCACAGTCCCTTGGGCACCATGTCTCATCTTCCTCACATCCAACAGGCAACTCCTGCAGAGCCCAGTCTGGAACACCTGGAATTTGAGGGAAGGATTTGTGGAGACTGTCAGCAGGCCCAGGAGAGGATGCTGGCTGTGCATGAAACCCTCAGGCACAGAAATGTTCCACGGCAGGGGAAAATGTACAGCAGCAGCTGAAGAGGACTCTGAGTTTCAGGGGAGATGCACAAAGAGAAAATATAAGTACAAATGGTTAAAGGGTGACTCAGAATAAGCCACATTGTGTCTATTATTCCTGGTCTTTTTTGTGGAAGGAAATTGCTCTCTTTGAAAGAAACCAGAAATTAAGACCATCCATCCTCCCAAGCGCAGAAAAACACAAACCCTCATTAGGTGGGCTGAAAGGCAATTCTCAGGCCTTTATCTGACAGGCTAAGAGCAGGATTCTGTCTGTAGCTTTTAAGGAGAAATGATGAATTACCTGGCATGGGTTCAGTGCCTGAGCTTGGCATTGGATAAACTCACAAAGAAACCTAAAGCCAATCAAACAACTCTGTCCAGCCCTGCTGAAAGGAGCCCTTTGGGGGCACACAGGGAGGACGTGCACCAATAAAATCAAGCTGAAAATAATAATAAAGAACATCCCATGCAGGAACATGTGCTTGGAGCGTGGTTTCCAAGAGCAGCTGGGAACACATGGCTGAGCCATGAGAGGCTGCCTGGCAGAAGGCAATGATGGAGCAGTTTGACACAGGCTGTGTTCATTCAGAGCTTGACTTGAAAAAGAATATGGTTTAAATGTGCACTGATGCTGGGAGCACTTTGGTAAGAAATAAATGCTGCTGGTAATGAGAAGTGATGGGGTGGTGAATGGCTGGTGCTGGAAAGATTGTGGTTTTTCCTTTCCTAAGTGAAACTCTGCCCCTGAATTTCTACATGAGTTACTTCTTGAGTTGAAAACAAGTACCAAGATGTGTCTGTCAGCACAAAGCTTCCCTAGGCTGCTGACACAAGTCTGCTTTTCTCCTCGAACACACTTTTCATCTTCCCATAGGGAGGTGGAAAAGTCCTGCAGGTGTCAGGCAGGATCCTGGAACAGTCCTGGTGGATTTGGCTGCTCGGGCCCTGCCACAGAGCCCACCTTGACCAGGTTTAGTGATTAAATGAGGACAGAGAGCTTCTGGTGGGAGATGCTGATGGCTGTGATGCGACTGCAGCAAAAGTTGATGCGATTGCACAATTTAGGAATGAAATGTGCATTTCTTGCTCTCTTTATCCCAGCAAGCCCCATCTCACAGAGATGTTTGTCCAGTACAGTTGGATATCCAGTTTCCACCACTGACTTTTGCCCTGCTCAGTCCCATCACTCTGGGTGCTCTCTGCCTGTGGAACTTGATGCACTGCACTTACCACAGTGGGAAATTGTAGTTACCAATAGTAAATTCACCTATTTAACTAAAATTTGCCTGTTTAGCTGCAACAAACTTAAATATCATCATAAGCAACACCTAAGATAGATCCCTAAAGCTCACTGCAGGGTCCAAGCACTCTTTTAGATTTTATCTTCTTGGTTGCTTTTGGGATCCAGACTCCTTGGCAGCACCGTGGAGTGGTCCCAGTTTTACCTGTGAGATGAGGAGTCTGAAAAGCAGAATTTGACAGTTCCAATGCCTCTTGTTTTCATGAAAAATAAGAGTTTCCACTGTGTCCTTTGCTTTCACCCAGGGATGAGGAAAATTGCTGCAAAGTGGAAATGTTTGTGTGCTGTGAATTAGGCATTATGGGCATGAATCATGGATAATCTTTGCAATCCTCAAGAATATTTTCTGAACAAAAGTCACATAAAGGGAGTCCCTGGACAGCGACCTCCTGCTGCTCTGTAAAGGCAAAAGGCAGCAATGGGCAGCAATAAAGCAACAAACCAAAGCCCAGATGTTTGTTTTCCATGGATGGAAACATCCCTCCTGAAGGGACAGCGAGCTTTGCTGGCATTATTTACGGGGTATTTTCTCTCCAGCAAATGAAATTGTTATGTGATGTTGGATTTCTGATAAGCCCTGAGTCCCTAGAGCCCAGCTCTGATCCAAACTGGGGATGAGATACCACCTCAGCTCACACACAAAGGCTGGACAATGTGATGGACTCTGTAAAATGCATAAAGAAACCCTGGCAATGATTCTAGCAAGAGCTCAGAAGTTGCATCCTCATAATTATAAGAAAGCCCCAAAATCCCAGCAGAATTTTTTGATCTGATGCACGGAGAAGAAAAAACTCATTTCAGTCTTGTAGCCATACTTGATACTATTTTATATTCTTCTAGAAGGGAAAAGGTTAAATTAGAAGAGACAATTGACAAAGTTAACACAATATTACGAGGCAGGGAGTTCCTTCTGGCCTTAAAATGAACCTGGAAGTTTGGGCTGGCTCCCCCAGGCTCTCCTGGGCTGCTGGTGCCTGGGGCAGCCCAGTGACCACCACTGCCTTAAAGTTCCTTTAAAGTACCCTTGTAAAGTTTTCTTGGAAGGCAGAAGGAGTTTCCCCAAGTCCTGGGAAAAAAAATACAGCTGGTGTTCTGTTTGGAATAAACACGATGCTCTGAGGGTGCCCGGGCTGTTCCCTGAGCTGGGGGAAAAGGAGTTATTTCTGGAATGTGCCTGCCTCTCTTTAAGCTGCTTTAACTTCTCCCTGGAGCCCTCCTCAGATACTAAATTGGTGGAAATTCTACCCTTGACCCATTTGAGATTAGCAAAGAGCAAAACCCAGCTTGTTCTGCAAACCACGTGGAGCTGCTGGTGCCGTGCAGGTCCGAGGAGGCACAGCTCAAGCTGCCTTTCCAGGAATTTTCAGGAACACTTGTGAGACACAAAGAAATGGGCATTTCTGAGTATCCCAGTGCCCAGAAGCAGAGGGGTTGTGCACAGCTGAAAACCTGCATTTCACAGCTCCTCCAGCCTGCCCTGCCATGGGCACCACGACCCTGCCACCAGCCCAGGGCCACCAGCCCAGGGCCACCACCCTGGAGAGGTCCCCTGGTGTCCAGGAGGGACTGGCAGAGCCTTTGGAGCTCTTTGGCTGGGAATAAACCCAGCCCTGAGCACCTGGCAGCACAGCAGCCCCCAGAGGAGGATGTTTTATTGACAGATGCCCTTAATTACAGATTATAGCTGAGCTGAGGAGTTTAACCATTTGTGAGCCAGGCCAAAGCTTGTGGGGATGCAGGAGAAAAATCAGTTTATTGAGTCACAATCCTGATGGAGAGAGGGCAAAAAAGCAGTCCTTTCCTATCCTCAGGACAAGGGGTGCAGTTTATATCTGTTTATATCAGAGGTTTCTACTGGAAGTGCATGAAAATAGGGATTTACACCCCTGTTTTGGTGTGGCTGCTCCAGCAGCAGCCTCAGCCTGTAAAACACAACATTTCAGGGAGCAAAGAATAGACATTGCCATGCTCATTTTGCTGGGTCACAAATCAGACCCAACAGTGGGAATCACCCAAAGCAGAGCCCGGTGAAACTCCCAGCCTGGTCCCTGGCAGCATCCCTGCCTCTCCTCTGTTAAATGCTCCAAAAATTGAGCTGGTTGGGCTCAGATGGAAGGGCTGTGAATGCACAGCACCACTGACAGCTCGAATACTGCTCACAGCCCCGGAAGAAAAAGAGATTTAAATACCAGGAGTGCAGCAAATGTAAATAAGCAATACAGGAAGGCAGAGTTTGTGCTAGAACCTCCTCTGGCACCTGGCAATGTGCCTGCTTTCCTGCACATCCAAACCAGCAAGGAATGAGAGCCAGAGGGGCGTGACGAGCTCAGCAATCCTTGGGTACTGCAGAAAATTCTTGGCCCTGGGGCTGGAAATCTGTAAAACCCACAGAGGGGAAGATGCAGGCTGTGACAAAATCTCCCACTTGCACTGGTGACCTTCGTGCTGCTGCTCCAGAATTCCCAAGGCTTTCCAAGGGGGAACAGCACAGATGGTCCAGCACAGAGCTGTGGTCTGTACCCTGCTGTGGGGTTTGCAGTGGGTTTGTCAGAGTGATGCTGAACGTGCCCAGCTGCTGCAGATGAGGATCTCTGATATCACTGAACTTCCAGGGCCTCACTCCAGACTGTCCCTGCTGTGTCTGGAACAGCACCACACACTCAGCTTGCAAAGTCAGTGCAATTTCCAGAGGAGATTTAAATGTGTCAGCTGCAAAAATCTCATTGGAATGTCAATATTTTCATCTGGAGTGCTCAGACCGAGCTCATGGTGGGCAGCAGGGGCACAAATTCAAGGACAAAAGAGGTGGAACGTGACAACAGGAGGTTGTTTGACCCCAACTGCATCATGAGATCACCAGAGCAAGCAGCATTTCCTGGTGTGCTCAGCGGAGGATGCATTCACTGCTGCATGGTGCAGTGCCAAAGCTGAGCAGAAAGGTAGGAGACAACACCTCACCTGCAGCAGGAAAGTTAAATGAGCTCAGCAGGTTGAGCTTACCTTGATTTTGTGTCTGAAACAGTAAAGAGAGGATCCATGCTGTGACTAAAGGGGCAATTCACTGGGCCCCATTATGGACCCCTGAACAGCAGAGAGACACAGAACCATGGGTTCCTGAACAAATATCTCCACTCTGGCTTACAGCAGCTGCTGGAGATACCATCTCCCCTAACTACTCTCAGGCCAGCAGCAGGAACCTCTGTTCCATGGTTTCTGACTGCATCCATTGTTAATCCCATAATTTTGGAGGTATCACACTGCCAGAGTCCCCCCAGAGTTTCCATGGCTTGCTCTGTGCTGTTCACACCACTCAGCCTGTGCTTCAGGGGCTTGTCCTCATTTGGACATCTGGGGACAATAAAAGAACATGAAATTCTGCCCCCAGGTTTGAGGAAATGTCCTTCTGAGGGACACATCTGCTCCTTTGCCCAGGGCTTATGCAATGTTTTGGCAGCACCCAAAATCCAGGGATTTCACAGCCACTCTCAGGCTGTGGTTTGGGGGACTGTCAGCAAGGACCCGTTGCAGCTGTTTTTCTCTTCTGCTATCCACTGTAAATAAATAAATTTAGTTAAGTAATCAAGTAATTTAGAAGAAGTATGTTAGTAAATAAAGTAATTCAGTGGAATTAATGAGCAAACAAGGACAGCAAATTAAATGGGCCTTGCTCATAGTCAGCAGGCTTAAATTATGGGAAAATACAGCGCAGTTTCCATGTGAGAAGGCAAAGAGGAGACACTGCCCTGCAGTGGAAGTTGGGTTATCCAATGTGGGCTGAGAGTGAGGGTTTTCCTCTAAAGCCAGGCCAGACTGGGCTCTCTGGGGGTGCAGCTCTCAGCTTTAGAGTGAGAGCTCATAAACCATCCACAAAATAAACACTCCTGGCTCTGCCCTGAAATCGATGGCTCTTCACATGAGCAGAGGAACAGATGGTGCTGGAATCAATGACAAAGTGCTCGGAGGTGTTAAGGGTGAAGTGATGGGATTGCAGGGATTTCACTGTCCCTGCTCAGCCAAACTCTGGGCATGGAGCAGCTGAGGGTCAGTGGGGAGTCACAGAAACTCCTCAGTTCCACCAGGATCATCCAGTGCAGCCCCTGTCCCTGCCCAGACCCCCAACAATGCCAGCCTGGGCATCCCTGGCAGCGCTGCCCAAACGCTCCTGGAGCTCTGGCAGCCTCGGGGCCGTGCCCATTCCCTGGGGAGCCTGGGCAGTGCCCAGCACCCTCTGGGGGAAGAACCTTGCCCTGCTCTGCAGCCTGAGCCTGCCCTGGCCCAGCTCCAGCTGTTCCCTGGCTCCTGTCCCTGCCCCAGAGCAGAGCTCGGAGCTGCATATCTCAGTGAGGTCCCCCCAGTCTCCTCCAGCAGGGAGAGGAGACAGACCAAGTGACCTCACATGGCTTCCCCTCTAAATCCCTCACCATCTTCATGCCCCTCTTTGGATACTCTCTAACAGCTTTAGATCCTTGGGGTCATCCTTGGATCGTCCTGTAGTGCCCAAAACTGCCCCAGCCCAGAGCAGGTTTGCAGCCCCATCAGAGGTGGGTGATGCCTGAGCTCCTTCAGTCTCAGGCTTAGAGGTGGGGGAACAAGCACAGCCCTAAAATCCCCTGGGAAAGTAAAATGTGATCCTCTTTCCTTCTTTATTAAGGCAGCACAAGGGTTTATTATTCTATCCCTAACGAAGGGGCAGGGCAGAGGTGATTAGAGCTGAGTTTTCAGGCAGCAGCAGCAGATTCCAGCTGCCTCCATACACAATCCAGCTGCAGACAGGGAAGTTGCTGTCTGAGCTCCACACAGGAGATGTGATTTGGGGACTGAATTTGCCACACATATTTCACATCATCTGAGCTCAACCCCGGGAGCAAACTAAAAACAATGCCCGGGAAGGTGATCCCTGCGGGATTTGGGCAGCAAACGCGAGCTCAGGACCCGCGTGTGTGGCAGGAGATGCTGCTCTGGGGGCAGCCTGGGGGTTCCTGCCCTACAGGGTTGGTGTGGGGACAGCCTGGGGGTTCCTGCTCCTCAGGGTGGATGTGCTGTCAGCCCCTGCTGGAGACAGCGTGGGAATTACTGCTCCAGTGGCAGAGGCACTCTCACACTTCCATGGAATTGCCTCATTCCCAGGGGTGCAGGGGAGCCGGGGTCCCCCAGGTTTGTCAGCAGCTGTCCCACTGTGAACTGCTCAGCACCAGATTTGCTGTCCCATTTCATGGCCCGTTCACAGAGATTTGTGATATCCTCCTGCAGCCAGGCACGGTTTGCTCTTCTCCTTCATGCTCTGAGTGACTTTCCATCACCAGAGGCTGCTGGGGTTTGCTGCTCAGGGCTCCTCCCAGTCCATGGGTGTGTGGAGCTGCCCAGGTCTCAGCACAGGGGGCTGCTGATCTTCCCCCACCAGAGCTGACCACTTCTTTTCCTGCTGGCAACCCCCAGCCCATGCCAGGCCCTTTGTCCTCTGTTCTCTCAATTTCCTTAAAACCTTTGATAAGGATTTTGTGAAAGGCCTTTAGAAACCCAAGCAGGCTTTATCAGCTGCCTCAGCCTCTGGCCAGCTGGTGCCTGTTGGCTTTTCCCAAGCTCTCCAGAGGGCAGGGAAGCACCATTTTCACTCGGGGACGCCACGTTGGCTCTCCTGCCACCTGGTGCCCACTCACTTCCACCTGAGCAGTGCTTTGGTCCCTCCACACTCCCCTGGCAGCCCTGGGAGCTTGAGCAGCCCGAGAACCCTCAAGTCCCTACCCCTGTTTGAAGCCTCAGCTGAGGACAGGGCTGGCCCTGCATGGACAAACCCTCCAGGGACGGGGGCCCTGCATTAAATAACCTCCCTGCAGACTCCAGGAGGAGATTTTGGCAGGGGCTGGAGGGTGTTGGGGGTTTCTCCCTTGCAGCCCTTCTCCCTCTGCATGGAGCAGGGATCTCCCAGGTGTGCTCTGCTCCGGCTGCATCCTCGGTAGGATCCTGCATCCTTGGGAGGATCCTGCATCCTTAGAATGATCCTGCATCCTTGGGAGGATCCTGCATCCTTGGAGGGATCCTGCATCCTTAGAATGATCCTGCATCCTTGGTAGGATCCTGCATCCATGAAAGGATCCTGCATCCTCGGGATGATCCTGCATCCTCGGGAGGATCCTGCCTCCTCGTGGAGCGCGGGTTCTGCATGGCAGGAGTGCCCTCTAGTGCGGACCCAGAGCTCTCCCTCACCCCGGCCTCTGCAACAGGGACCCCAAACCGCACCCCAGGCCTCGGACAACGTCCCCTCCCCACGGATCATCCGCACTGACCGAGCTGGGGACACCCTTGGGAATTGCAGGAGGGAAGAGGGAAAGGGAGCTGTTGCTTTTGAAGTTGTTCTTTGCTTTGAAAAGATTCCTGTTATTTTACTTGTTTTCCTATAGGTGTGAGATTTCAGCATGGCTTTGGAGAATTGCTTCCTTTGAATTGTTTCAGATTTTGCACACTTGATGTCCAGGGGCAAAGCCAGGTAAGAAATGTTTCCCATTCAGCATCACTGGAAAGTCACAAGATGCCCAAACATGTCCCATTCCCAGGCTGTCACAGCAGGCACCCAGATCATCTCCTGAAGGAGCAATTCCTTCTGAGAAGAGCCCAGCTCACATGGGAAAGCTCCCTGACAGGGAATGGGTGGCTGTGCACCCCTGGCATGGCTGCAGGGAGGTGTTTTCCCCTCAGGACCTGTCTGGAGATGCTTTCCTGTGTGGCCCAGAGCCCAAGCTCGGAGCTGTGCCAGCACAGGAGTTCAGGCAGAGAGAGGTAAAAGCAGCCTTTCCCCACAGAACATGGTTGATTTTTGACAATTTCTTCAAGCTCAGTTGTTTTTCAGTGAAAATGCTAATTTTCTTTTTTTTTTTCTTAAATCTGGACAAATCCTAGTCTGCTTTCTGTTTTCGGAGCTGTTTCTCTGGGGTTATTTCTGATTGCTGTCCTTATTCAGGCAGGACAGAGCAGAAGTTTGGTCCTGTAGCAGCAGAGGTTGTGCCTGTACCTGGCAGGTGCTGCCTTGGTCCCAGCCTGGGGTGAGGGATGCTCCTGTATCCCTGGGTAAGCCAAATTCTCTCTGCCTCATTTGCAAAGTGGGAGAATGGCCCAGTCCCAAAATGGCCCAAAAGTGATTCTCTGCAGCACGAATCCAAGGGCTTTAGCTAAATTCCCTTCAAAAATCCCTAAATGAAGCTGTCCTAAATTGCACCACTTAGACTAATGTGACAGCGTCCATGAAAATTGCATTTTCCCAGTTGTTGGCTCCTCCTGAATTTGGAAGCATGTTAATTTTCTAGAGCAGCTAAATAGTTTCCTCTGATGATTAAAAAATGAATAATAACAGCAGTGCCCGCCTTCCCGAGGCTCATGTAGGACTTAGCAGCAAGAAATTAAACACAGTAGGAAATTCCTTGAAAGAGTTGGAAAACAAATGATTGATACAATCTCGCCCTCCCTCCCGGCTCTGTGATCTGCTTTTAGAGTGATTATTAAACACAGGGAAATTCATTTGGTGCTGTAACATGAACAAGACAAATTACAGTCTCTGGAGCTCAGTTAATTGCTAAAGAACACTCTGACCCTCTGTGGGTTCATCAGCTCTGGGAGGGAGTGAAGGGAGCACTCGCCAGCCTGGGGGCTGCAGGACCAGACAGGGAAAACTCAGCACCTGCAACCCCCTGACCAGGAAAAATCCAAGGGTGGGGATGCCCAGGAGCTGTGGAAGGGATGAGAGGTTGGTGGTCAGATCCCACCCTTGGTCTGTTGGGGCTGCTCTGAAGGGTCTTGATTCATCTCCCTAAATTCAGATCTCTGCAGATGATCCAAGCTGCCCAATCCAACACTCAGCAACCCCTGAGGGCATTTTCCATTTCCCAACAGCCCCACACCTCCCCCAGGTTTGCCAGTGGGATCCCAAATCTCATGGCAGGTGGGCTTGGAAAGGTCCCGAGACTGCCCCAAAATCCCCTGGGTGTGATGAGGTGGTGTTTGGGCCAAATTCACGTGACAGTTTGGATTTTTTGGGTGTCATCACAGAGGTGGAAGTTGAGATTTGCCTGTGGCCTTGGAATGCTCAGCACAGGCACTTTGCAGCACAGGAGTCATGATAAATTCATGAGCTCTGGCAATGCAGTGTCACAAACAGAGCCATTGCTCTCTTTTCATCCAAACATGCCAAATTATTTTTTTCTCATCTTCTCGTTCCCCGTTCTATTGTATTAGACTGAGATGTAAAATTATTAATAGAATAGTCCATTAATTTTATGATACTTCATTATTCAATTATTTCCTCCATTATTCTTCCACATTAAATCTGAATAATTTATTCAGTGAATTTTGCAAGCAAAATGTTCAATGCATAATTTTCTCCTTTGTTAATATTCTCCCAGTTCTAATTGTCCATGAGAATTTGATCTAATGCTCTCCAGAAGAGCAACCCTAAGACAAAAGACCCGACACAGAGCTGTGCTCAGCACAACGATGGTGCTGTTCCCCATTGAGGCTCTCAGGGCTCCAGGTGGGATGGGAAGGCAGGAGGCACAGGCTGTACCTGGCACAGAGGCAGCAGCAGCTCCCACAGCGTGAGCAGTGTCATTCCATGTGGGAAGGGAGAGCAAAGCCTTGGGGACAGCAGAGTAGGGAGGTGTAGATGTGCTCGACTCTCTTCTCCCAGCAAAGAGCTCTCATCTCCTTGGGGGGACATCAAAATGGGACAGAAACAGCTTCAGTTGGCTTGGAAAGGTCCCAAGACTGCCCTAAAATCCCCTGGGTGTGATGAGGTGGTGTTTGGGCCAAATTCAGGGGATAGTGGAGGCTGCAGATCCTCAGATGTCACTTGGAGGCTTCACTGAGCCACAGCCACGCTGTCCTTGGGGGTTGGCAGTGGCCTTTTGGAGGGGACAAAGGCAGCCCTGCGTCCCTCCAGGGAGCTCTGCTTTCTGCCCTGGGTGTCTGAGCCTCTGCTGCCTCTGGCTTGGACCCCGTGGGGGCTTCTCTCAGCAGATCTGAGCTCTGCAGGGCACAGGAACTCATTGAGAAAGTGCTCAGGGAGGGGGGAATCCTCCCTGCTGGAGCCAGAGCTGCCCCATCACTGCTTCCAGCACTGCAGATCCCGTGCTGGGGGAAGAAGAGGGGCAGGAGGACCAAGGGGAAGAGTTTCACACTCCCTGAGGGACACTGGGTGTGCAGGAGCTGCCAGGGCAGCATCAAAGGTGTTGTCAGGTGCTTGGGCTTCCCCTTCCCCTGCCTTGTCCAAACAAATGCAGAAAATCAGCCAAGGGGAGAATGTTCATTTAAAGGCTTCACACATTGTCCCTGCCAAAAACAGTGTGAGGATTGCAACCAAATTTAGCCCATATGCTCCAGGCAGCAGATTTGGAGCTAAATTCCCTCAGTAGGAAGCCCCCTGTTTTTAGGAACCGTGAAGAAAACACAATGTGTAGATTAAAAATTGTATTTTCCATGCAACACAGAAACCACCTGAATTCTGCCCTGGCTGCAGAGTCTGAGCAGGGGATTGAGAGCAAGGGGTTTGCAGAGGGCTTTGGGTGGGGATGTCACCTGCATCTATCTAAAAAATCTATCTAAAACTATCAAAAGACAGCTTTTTCCTCAGGTTTAGGTATGGAGCTAATAACAGGGAAAAAAGCCAAAAAAGTAAATGAAGGTGATATTAATTTAATTTTTTGGTATAATTTCATGTGAGGAACAAATGTGATACTGCTGGAATGGTGGTGTCTGCTGAGCACTGACTGCAGGCACAAGGACACTAAAAGGGAACATGAGCTGTTTTAATTGAAATTGAAAAGCAGAAAACGGAGCTGCTACTCATTGTGCAGTGCAGAGAACTTGGGAATCCACCTCGTACTTTGGAGCCATTAATTATTGCTTAATTAGAGCAAGGAGCATTTGCAGGATATGTGATAGCAGATAATGGCTGATTCTCCAGAGAGGCTCAGATCTGGGTACAGAAATAGCAATTCCTTGCACAAAGGGCAGCTGGTTGGGAAGGAGGAGAAGTGGCTGATCAAGTTCGTGGTCAGGGAAAATCTTTGTGTGGCAGTGCCAACAGCAATCCCAGGGAATTCGGGGATGAAGGGGACAGGAGGTGACCTGCAGGAGAAGGTTTGGGGACAGGAGGTGACCCGAATGGATTTTGTGCTGACTCTGACTGTAGGAACACAGATTTAGGGAGAGCTACAAGGAGTTCTACAGTTCAATGTTTATGGAATCCCAGACTGGTTTGGGTTGGAAAAGACCTTAAAGCCCACCCAGTGCCACCCCTGCCATGGCAGGGACACCTCCCACTGTCCCAGGCTGCTCCAAGCCCCAGTGTCCAGCTTGGCCTTGGGCACTGCCAGGGATCCAGGGGCAGCCACAGCTTCTCTGGGCACCCTGTGCCAGGGCCCCCCACCCTCCCAGGGAACAATTCCTGCCCAACATCCCATCCATCCCTGCCCTCTGGCACTGGGAAGCCATTCCCTGTGTCCTGTCCCTCCATGCCTTGTCCCCAGTCCCTCTCCAGCCTTCTTGTGATCCCTCTTTAGGCACTGGAAGGTTTCATAATAGGGAAGTACCAAAAGCCTATTCCTAATTCCCAAATCTCCCTCATGCAGCTTTGCCATGGGATGGCTGATTACAAACAACATTATCTGTGAATAAAACTCTCTCATGGATATCTTTGACAAACCCATCATTTCAGACTCTGAATGAGCAGTGATTTTTCCAGTACAGAGTTTAAACCAAGCATTCCTGTATTTAAATCCCTCACCCACATTTTCCTGTGCTGGACAGGAGCACTCAGAGCACATTGGCAGAGGCAGGGCTGGAATCAGCCCCGGGGTTTTGCTCCTGTTGTCCCTAAATATGACATTTATTAGCAGTAATACCAGAGGAAGATAAAGTTCTTGTACAGTGACCATGGCTGTGTAATTTTAACAGACTCTTAATTTCAGTTTTCCCAGCTTAAGTGTTTAAATTGTGTTTTAACTTCACAGTCAAGTGATTTCTACACCCAGAGTGTAAAGCAGAATGAGATTATTCCACGTGTACTGAGCCTGGTGGTCCCAGAACTGCAGAGGGGACACAATCCAGCTTCAACACGGGACATCTCCTGCCTATTTCCATATTTTCCAGGTGATCTTGGAGGCAGACAAAGGTGTGGCAGTGTCCCCACAAAGTTCTCAGCAGTGCTGGGGCAGCACCTGGAGGATGGAGCTTTGTCACCCTCGCATCATCTCTGCCTGTGGGACTCAGGGGGGACCCTCAACCCCTGAAAAATGCTGAAAAATGCGAAATTTCTGCAGAACTCCGCTTGCCTTTGGACCACTAGAGGGGGGTGCCTGTGCTGCTGTGAGCTCCGGAGCGCCGCGACTTTAAAGCGTTTGTAGAGAACATGGAAACATCAAACGGGAACTCGGAGCCGTGTTCCCCGGCTGACAAATGGCAAATGAAATAGAAAATAAGAGCTGTCACCTAACAAATGTGCTGCTGCCGAGGGTGTGGGGAGCTGGGAAGGAGTGACACCGAGGGGAAGCCTCTGGGTGACGGTGAGGAAGGAGCTGGGGGTGATGTGGCACAGAAGGGATGTGGATTTTAAGCAGAAAAGGTGCCAAATCCCCAGAAACTGCCCCGAAAATTCCGCTCCCGGTCAAGTGTCTGGTCCCGAGCATCACGAGCCCCCCAAAGTCAGGCTTTTTCCTACCTGCATCCCCTAGGCCAGCCCAGCAAAGCTGTCCCAGGGCTGCAGGTGGGGGACAAGGGGAGCTACAAGGGGCTGTGCCTGCTTGTGGGACCAAAGGGGCTCATCCACAGTGATTTATCAACGTCCTTTGGTGTTATCAGAGGCTGTCCCGTGTGCAGGGAGGGTCAGGGCAGGGCCCAGGCTCTGCTCCGGAGTCCCAGCAGTGGCACCAGAGCCACGGGCAGGGACTGAGCCCAGCAATTCCCTGCACAGGAGGCAGAACTGCCGTGGGCAGTGCCCAGCCCTGGGCAGTGCCCAGAGACGGGCTGAGCTCTCCTCCCTGGGGATATTCCAAACCCAGCTGGACACAATCCTGAGCGACTGCTCAGGGGACCCTGCCTGAGCTCCAGAGGTCCCTCTCAGCCTGAGATTCTGTCTGTGGTGGCCCAACCTGGGTTATTCTCGTTTGGGACAGAGGAAGAATCCCCCAGAAGCAGGTGAGGCTGAGAGAGAGGGAGAGAGAACAAGGACGGAGTGAGGGTCAGGGAGGACCTGTTTGTTTGTGTGGAGGACAAGTCCCAGTTTCCAAACCTGAATGAATTTTCCTGTTGTGGCACCTTGTCCCCAGTTTTATCAAGCTGTGAGTCTCCCTGTGGATGAACTTCGCACGGGACAGTGTCACTGTCACCCCTGCCACGTGCAGGGAACAGGGAGCTGCTGCCAGGTGTTCCCTGCCACATCCATCCAGCCCTTCCCTGACTGTCACTGTGCTGTGGGGGATGCAGAGCAATTAACGCCTCGCACTTGTGACTGTTCCCTGGTTCTTGCTTTTTCTTTCATATATTATTCATTCTCCCCACTTGTAGTCGATGTTTGCAAGTCTCCCTGCTTTGAGCTGTGAAGAGAGCACTGGGCTTGAAATGCTTGATGGTGGTGACGTCCCGGCTCCTTTGTGCTGCTCTCTGCCTGAGCAGTTCTGAGTGGGAAGGGGAATTGATGAGGCAGGAGGAGAGGGTGGGATCCAGCATCCAAAAATGCATCCCTGGCCCTGGGGAGAGCTCCCATCCCACCCCTGCCCAGCCCAGCTCTTCCTCAGAGGTGTTGAGGAAGGGTGAGACTTAAATGGTTTTAGATTATGGATTTTTTAGAAAATTCTTTCTGCAATTATCTGTCCTAACAGGCCTCTTGTAATGCAAAATAACCCAGATTTTTCTCAGCCAAAATACAAAAGTCTGAGCTCTCTGGCAGAGAGTCACATAATATCCTAAATTGGAAGGAACACACCAAGGTCATGGAGTCCAGCTCCTGGGCCTGCTCAGGACACCCCAACAATCCCACCCTGAATCCTGTGGCATTGATTTAATTTCTTAATTCAATTTGCCTCTTACTTCTGCAATGTTTTTTAATCTATTCTTGTAGGATCTTCTAACAAAAATGGAGAAATTAGTTTTTAGACTTTATTTCCCCAAAGCTCCATGTGAATTCACACTTCCAGCAGCACCCAGAAAAAGCCTTGAGGGGCTGGGATTTCCTAGGGAAGGTTGAGCAGAGCCCATTTCCAGCCAAAAGCAAAGCTGATATCAGAAGGAATATTAATGGCACAGACTCCAATAGAACTTTTATTTGGAATCTGCCAGGCAGTGATTTAAAAATGCAACATCTGAGAAGAAATTTTCCTTTCAGCATTTAAACAAGGGTTTGGAATTCAGTTCACACATCAACGACGTCACTTGAACACAGGACCTGACATTTATTTCACCTGGAGCTGCTGAGCTCTGGTGAAAGCAGGGACTGGAGAGCAGAGCTGGCCACAACTGCATTAAAAAATCCTGCTCCTATATTTCTGAATACATGACATGAAATTTGAAGGGTCTGCCTTCAGTGTTAGACACACTCAATATTCCCTAAAATCTGAATATGGCTCAAGCATCCACATTCTGTTCTTTCAGAGATTGCCAGAGGTTTGTCTGGAGATTTTTGGGGCAGGAATGTGTGCGGAGGTAATTCTTATTTGGTCAGAAGAATGAAAGCCTGGATTTCAGCAGATTTTGGATAGTGGGAAGGCAGAGCTGGAAAACTTCTCTGATTTTTCAGAAGAACCAAACCAAAATGCTGCAAACCACTTTTGTTAATTTGACCAAAACAGAAGAAAAAACACCCACCAATTATTTTCCTTCAATAATGGCCTTGGTGTGCTCTTCCCTCTTCCAACCATCCCTGAACAGCACTGGAAGTGCTGATAATCCTATTTATGACTGTAGTGGTGTTATCACATCAGAGGAGGGGGTTTGCCCATCCTTCCTGAATTTTGGTCAGTGTTCAGGGCTGGGGGACTCTGTTTTTATGTCCCCAGAACCTCCCCCAGGGAGAGCTGAATGCCACAATTCAGTCACCACCCACGGGTTAGAGAACCCCCTTGGGGCATTGCTGTGGTCAGGGCTGTCCTGAAGGAATAATTGTGTCCAAATGGATCAAATGTCACCACAGGGAAAGGACTGGGATTATTTTGCCATCCCACAGAGATTCAGACCTGTGGGGGCCAGACTGCAGAGGTCAGCTGGTGCCACCAGGTAGGTCTGGCAGCAGCAAAACCAGGGTTCTTTGAAGGATTTCAGTTTTATGTCTGCATTTTATTCCCATGGCTTTGAAGCTGCGTAGGAATTTTAAGCAGGATGGAGACTGGAAGGACCTGGCAATGATAATTCATGTGGGAGAAAACAATAACCAAGTTAAAGCATTTGGGCTCTGTCTGGAGCAATCTGCAGGCTTGGGGTAATTCTGTTAAAAGGCCTAAAAAACCTTGAACAGGAGATGCTCAGTGTGGTTGTACCCACACGAGAACCAAGGAGAAGGAAAAGCAGTCCTGAACAAAACACAAAATCCCCAATAAAATGAAAACCTTTTGCTTTTCTGATGGAAAATTGCAATGAGACCAAGAAGTGTGGGGAAGTTTCAAAGAATCCTGGGGTGAAAGGCTGAGGGTGTGGAGCAGCCAGGATTTCACAGCTCTGTGATGCCCCAGGTTTGGGCTTTGCTTGGCCAAACTGGAGATGGCTCCTGTGTGCTTGGGCTTGGTTTCACACTGAAGCTCTTGCACCTCATTCCCATCACCTGCAGGGCACAACCCAATGGGATGGAGAAGGCACTTGATGACTCTGACCCTAAAAGTCCTCAGAATGGAGCAGCAGCTCAGCACTGGAGCCACTCAAAGGCCACTTTGCCATTGTTGAGAGAAGCCTGGAGGGGAAAAAGCAGCCTTTAACAGAGGCTTGGCTTGGTTTGAGGCATGGCCCAGATCCTCAGGCTCCATCGAGGAAGGTGTGATGGCAAAAATGGATTCTCCTCTATTGGGGGAGCCAAATCTTTTCATATTAATGATCAGCAGGGTTTTGTGCTCGGCGCAGACGTGCCTGGAACTACAGAAACAGCTCCAGGGAGTTGCAAGGTGTACAAAAAAATTACATTAGAAACTGTCCAAATTGGAATAATTTAAAGAGAGTTAAAAAAGGGCATTCAAGAATAGACTTGTTCTAAATGTCTCCATGCTGATTTCTCTGCCTCCAAATGTGAGGTGCAGGTATTTGTGGAGTTAGAAGTAGGTCAGTTATTTTTGTCACTCATTATTACTTGTGAAAAATGTGTGTAGCAAACGTACCAACATTCTGTAGCAGCTGAATTTGGGACGCTGGCATTTCTATTACACGTTTGTGGGGTATAAACGACATTATTCCCTTGTTGCAGTGTAAAAGGCAGTGATTTCCAGAGCCTGGCCCTGTGAAACCCCACTCTGCTGTCCTGGAAGTGCCTCTGACAATCCCTGAGGGTCAGTTTGCAATCTCAGGGGAGCTGGGGGCACCGTCCTGGAGCTCGGTGAGGTTCGGGTCTCACCTGGGCCACGGGGTTGGGTTTTTTGCTGGTATTTCCAGAAGTGGGTTTGGCCACACAAAGCACACACAGGGCTCAAGGACTCCTGGAAGGGCAGGGGCAGGGTCCTGCTGGAGACACCTCCTCGTGCTCATCAGAGAGACTCCACAGGATCAGGGAATATCCTGAGGGATATCCTTGGAAGGGGCCCAGCAGGATCACCCCTGTCCCTGCACAGACCCCCCAACAACCCCACCCTGGGCATCCCTGGCAGCACTGCCCAAACCCTCTCATTTTCCAGCAGCAAGGTGGATTTTCCATCACTGTCCCTGAGCTGACAAGTTTCATCACTGCTCAAAGAAAATTTTAGCTATTTTTCACGTAAAATGAAGAATTTCTCCTCACTTCCTCATTTCAAAGAATTTTTTCGGGACTTTGCTTCTTCCTTGGAGAAAAGGACAAAAAGGAAAAAACCCAAACGAAGAAAAAGACAAAAAGGAAAAAAACCCAAACTGAAAGTGTTTTCTGCATCTTGCACCGCAGCCTGTGAAAATCCTGGCCCCGAGGCTGAATTGTGACGTTGAGTCCCTCTGAGTGATCATTTACTGCATTTTCTTTCGGGAGTTTTAAATTTCATGTCATTCAAGTTCAGAGAATATTCTCTTGCTGTTCCAAATATGAAAATAATGAATCAGAAAATTATTTCTTTCCTCCAGACCATTCATTATTTCCCATTCCCTTCCCTGGTCCCCACTCCTTTTTCTCTCCTTCCAAAGTTAATACCCCCCATCTCTGAAGTGTCTTTGCAGGAGCCCCTTCTCTCTCTGTAATACCTGTTTTCAGAGGGAGTTCTGCTATTCAGAGGTGCCTAAGGCTGATCCTCAAAGAGGTTTAAACATCTAAATTCCACCGAAATTGAGGCGAATGAGCTTTCTAAATGCTTTTGAAAAGCCGGGGCTTGCACTGCTCCATTAGGTGCATTTGAAAGCCCAGAACTGAATGCAGCCGCGGGGATGTCACGCAGCCAATCTGGGCAATGGTTTTAGGATGTCCTTTGGATTTATTTTATTTTTTCCCCCACTTTTCCCAAAAAAATATCAGTCAAAAGGCATTTAGAGGAGATGGCTGAGTCCATTCGGCCACGCTCTCGAAGTGAATCTGTAATTTCCCTCCAACAACCGCGTGTGAAAAATTCTTTGAAATATTCCCTCGCTTAAAAAGCAAAAAAGTTGTCCAAAACCCGAGAAATTGCACACAAAATGAGAGATTTTTCTCACCAGGCAAGCGCAGCTTTTGCTGTTGAGCAAGTGAGAGCTCGTGAGGTTTTGGCAGCTCTGGTGCTCGGTGCCTTTAGCAACCCATGGGCTCCATTTTCCCTCTGAAATCTCCCATTCCTGAACATTTTCCATCTCCCAATTTCCCCTCTCCTGTTTAGACCATTCCACTCATCTGATTTGATATTAATGTATCTGAGAAGGAGAAGTTTACCTTATTTTTAAGACGGGCTCTGTCAAGGTCAGTGGTTGTACAACGTCAGCAAGAACTAAATTTGGCTGAGTATAAAAGATGTGTTTTTCTTTATTTCTAAGCTCAAGAAAAATCCTATGTGTTCCAATCAATGGTAACCAAACCCCAATTAAACCAACAGAGCCAGAAAGAGAGCAAAAAACAAAAGAAGGCCTACAGTGCTGCGGTAAAAAAACATTCCGAGAAAGGCAGAGGTGCAGGGATGGAGGAGGGAACATCACCTGCATGAGAAAGGAAACCCGGAGCTCCTTTATCTGAGCAGGAAAGCAGCGCTCCTCTTAATTATGTAGGAATTGCAGGAATCCTGGTCCCTTGTGGCTTGGTCCTAGGAAACCTAAACAAAAGGTGCGACCTCCCAAAAGCTTCGGCAAATCCCCGATTCCACAGGCTTAAAGCTGGAAATTGCAGCTTGGGGGAAAAAAAAAGAACGAAAAAGAAGGGTGAGGAGTTGCAGGGGAATTGAGGAGGTGCAGGGGAACAGCAGGAAACTTCCTGGAATAAAACTCTCCTTTATCATTTTTTTCCCTTTTTTCTAACCATTTTTTTTTTCTTTGCTGGCAAGTGACAAAATCTGTCCCCAGCATGGCCAGGAGTTGTGGGCACATGAGATGAGCTGGGGGCTGAGAAGGGCTTCAGGAGACAATAACTCATCCCCTGTCCCTGCCTGGCAGGGCTGAGGCTCAGCCCCTTCCCAGAAGAGGAGCAGAGGGGCTTGAGGACCTTGTGTGTGTCACCCACTGCCACCACAGCCGGGGAGAGGGATGGGGAGCGCTGGGATCAGGCAAGGGAAGGTTATTTGGGATATTGGCACCCAGAGAATCAACCCAGCAGGCATTCCAGAGAGGAGCTGGGCACACTCAGGGGTTTGAGGGGATTATCACTCCAATTCCCAGCCCTGCATGGGTTCCATGTCCTTCTGTTGGGCAGGCAGGGAGGCAAAACCTGACTGGAACCCCTATTTCTGCTGTGGGTCTTAAAAATAAAACCAGAGCAGGCTAATTCCAGCCATCAGGCCTCGTTTTCAGGCTGGGCTTTCCTCTGCTGCAGCCTCACAAACCATTTTTAATAACTGAGCTGAAACATCAGACTGTGACCTATCACATCATATTGCATCAGTCAAATTGTGTTACATCCAATAATAAACTCCTGCCACTGATGTTACCCAACATGACAAGCCAAATGGAAACCCAGAGCTGGAGAATTCAAAGAAAAGTGCAGTTTTGATAAGCCAAGATCTTAAAAATATCTGAGCTGCTTTTGATGGGGATTCGTAGATTTATTCTGAAGTCTAAAACCCTTGGAGAAATCAGCCTGGCTGTGAGCAGGAATATTTTTCTAGACAGTTTGGAGGATGTGTGTCCTATAATTGCTTTTAAAATAAACTTCAGCTACTGTTTCTACAAAAACCACAATTCCTGGCATGGTTGTGAAAAAACAACACAAAAAGCACGACCTAAGACTCCCTCCTGAAATTTAGGCTGACATTTTCTGGATTAATAATCAACTAATAATTAATGCAAATATCTGGTTTCAGGGTGTTCTGGAGTGAATTCTGTATAAAGAAGAATGGAGGAAAATGGATGGAAAAATCAGAGCATTTCTGACTTTTCATTGTCATGAGGTTCAGGACAAAATTTGAGTGGGGAGTTTTTAGTACAGGGAAGAAAAATGTCACCAATCAAACCAAAGCAGTTCATTTTGGGTGAAACATTTTGGTAGTTTTGCATTTGGAGAACTTCCTTGGGTTAGGACACAGAAAATGCATTTTAGGCAGGGTTAGCTTTTGAGGGATTGCAATGAAAATATCAAATCCTTCAACTTGGAGCTGACATAAAACTCACTTATTCGCAAAGTCATAATTCCTTCACAAGGACTGGCAACATTTTATTCAGAATCATGGAATGGTTTGGGTCAGAAGGGACCTTAAAGCCCATCCAGTGCCACCCCTGCCATGGCCAGGGACACCTCCCACTGTCCCAGGCTGCTCCAAGCCCCAGTGTCCAGCCTGGCCTTGGGCACTGCCAGGGATCCAGGGGCAGCCACAGCTTCTCTGGGCACCCTGTGCCAGGGCCTGCCCACCCTCCCAGGGGAAGATTTTTTCCAACTATTTTCTCTCAATTTCCCCTCCTTCAGTTTGAACCCATTACTCTTTCCCCTGTCATTGTTTTCCTACATCCCCTGTATTTGAGGGGTGTGCACAGGAGGGTGAATTCCAGGGTCAGAGCTGGGTGTGCTGAGCAGAACAGTTCTCAAAATGTGAATGTCTGAGCTTAAATGGTGACAAAATGTGGCAGAATCCTATGGCTTCAAACGATTCCAGATCTTGTGGATATCAAGCAGAACATTTCCAAAATCCCCACACTTAGGAACTCCTTTGCCCCTGCACTTGAGACATGTTTGTGCATTCAGGTTGCAGTCATTTCCTCAGAAATTCCTGCTAAAAGCTCCTGTCTAAGAGAATAAATCTCTTTCTGACCAGGAGGTCCATCCAGATTTAAAAAATCATCAATATTTAAAACTGGGAAAAATTCCTGTTACTGGTTATTTTGGGAAGTGCTGTTTGGGGTCAAAACCTGGAAATTTCCCTGGAATCCATCCAGAGCCCTGTTCCTGCTGTTCTGGGCTCCATATTCCCCACACCAGTATTAAACACAACTGGTTTCCCACAGTTTTAAGGCTGGGGGGTGAGGCCATACGGATTTTGTATCACAAGCCCTGAGTCATTCAAAGGAAAAAAAAATCATATTAAAGCTCCAAGTATTTTAGTGCAAAAATGAAGCAAAAAATTGAAAACACCCAAAGTTTGAAATTTTTGTTTACTGAATGGTTTGGCATCTACTCTGAGTATTTCTGTGTTAATGAGGGGGAAAAAATCACACATAGTGTATCCATTGTTTCCTACTCCTTTTCCTTTATTTCACATGAAAAAGAGAAAAGAGATTGATTGAGCTGAAATTTGAAGCCAATCTCAGGGGATTAGTTTCATATTCACTTAGTTTCCTGTAAAGCTTCTGCATTTACAGTTATTTTTAAAGAAAAACTAAACTGAAGGTTGAAAGCCATTAGCAATAACTCACTTGGATTTTAACTCATTCTGATGTTTACTTATTTTGATTTTAATGCACTCTGATATTCTTCTGCCATTTGCTGGCACATTTCCATGCATTCAAGGAGCTGAATTGTTCTGATTTGCCAGGCTGGGAGCAGGAAGGAATTCAGAGCACCAGAGCCACTGAGGACCCAAGTTCCTTAAGATTTAATTCAATTTAATATCTATTGATAAAGGTTTGGTTTAACCCCTTCAGGACTATTGCCTTCATTCAACATGACAAAAATGCCTTCAGATTTATCCAAGAGTTTCTCAATGGCCTGAGGGATGAAGAGCAGGGATGTTTTTCAGTCTGGTGCAAGGCTGGAGGTGCAGAGCAGGTTCCACCCCACAGGTGCTGTTGCCCTGGGTGCTGGAGGCTCTGTGTGACCATCTCAGCCCTGGGTGCTGGGGGCTCTGTGTGACCATCTCAGCCCTGGGTGATTTGGGTCTGTGTGACCATCTCAGCCCTGGGTGCGGGGGCTGGGTGTGACCATCTCAGCCCTGGGTGATTTGGGCTCTGTGTGCCCATCTCAGCCCTGGGTGATTTGGGTCTGTGTCTCTCTGTGTGACCATCTCAGCCCTGGGTGATTTGGGCTCTGTGTGACCATCTCAGCCCTGGGTGCTGGGGGCTCTGTGTGACCATCTCAGCCCTGGGTGATTTGGGCTCTGTGTGACCATCTCAGCCCTGGGTGATTTGGGTCTGTGTGACCATCTCAGCCCTGGGTGATTTGGGCTCTGTGTGACCATCTCAGCCCTGGGTGATCTGGGCTCTGTGTGACCATCTCAGCCCTGGGTGCTGGGGGCTGGGTGTGAGCATCTCCGCTGCTCCCCTGCCCAGGAGCTGCTTTCCAGAGCCTGCACATTCACCTGGAGAGCGAAGGGTGAGCTGGGAGAGGCTGTGTCCAGCAGGGATGCTCAGCATAAGGGAATAAATAAATAAATAAATAAATAAATGTGTGGATAATTCGGCTGTGGGGGCTCAGCAGCTCCAGCAGGAGCAGGGAGAGCTGGGTTTTGTCCAGCATCTCCACTCCAGAGCACAAAAAGCCAGAGGGGATTCCTGGAAATGCAAACCCTGAGCCCTGGGAAGCCGTGGGAATGAGTGAACAGCGATGGGCTCCTCCCTCCCCTGCACAAAATGCAGCAGGAAGCTCCTAGAGGATCCCACCCCAAAATCCCGTGATTATCCTGACAGGGAGGGGGTAAACTCAAGCCTTAAAGGCAGCCAGGCCTCCCTGGACAGATCCTTATTTTCTCCTTGCAGAATCCTTTAATCTTCATGCCCATGGAAGTTACTCTTTTCCTTCAACCAAACGAAAAGCTCTCGTCAAAAGGTGTGAATGCACTTCTGGCAGGGAAGACCTCACTCAAGGCTGCGTGTCCTGGGCTTCCTCTCACAGCAATGGCAATCCCAGCAGATTTCCCAGGTGAAGAGCCAGCTTTGACTCTCAGCACCATTTCTGTCCCAATTCACAGGGTGGCACTGGGGTTGTTCCTGTGACATCCCCTCACAGGGTGGCACTGGGGTTGTTCCTGTGACGTCCCCTCCGTGCCCGAGGCTGGGCCAGCTCGTGAGCACCTTGTGAATCACAGATGGTGAGATGGCAGAGGAGGAGTGTCAGCATCTGAGGGAATCCAGAAAAGAACAGCAAAAATTATGAGAGGTTGGAAATTGTGACATCTGAAGAGATGGTGAAAGAATTGGGTTCCTCTGTCCCGCTCCCTGCACACCCCAAAGTGCCACCCAGCCAAATTTGTCCCCAACCCAAAGGAAATGAATAAACTGCAAGCTGCAGAGCCAGGCAGAGCAGTTGTGGCTGCGAGGATGGTTGAGTGCTTTGCCTCTCCTGTGAAGTGCTGTCAGTTCAAATCCAGCCTGGAATCTCAAATAAAAATGAACTTGTTTTTCCTGCCTGGAAACTTCCCAGGACTTCCAAGTAATCTGGTGTCACTTTGCCAGCAGAATTGGGCAAGTGATTTATCCCACAGTTTTTGTCTCTTTTTTTCCCCCTCGTGCAGCATCTGTGGGTAGTTCAGGATGTTGCTTGATCAGATTTCTTCGATGAGATGAGGGCAGAGCTTTTTTCCACTTCATGATGGCTCTGCCAGGAAAATCAGACTTCTTCTCAGTGGGAGCTGTGCTGCAGTTTCTGCTCCTGAGCAGTTTCCTGTCACCCTTCCAGGCTGCACGAGGAGCCTCCAGAAGTCATCCCAGGCACAACCTGTGCAGTGACTGAAGTGCAGAACTCCAGGTGCTCAAAGCAAAAGGAGCAGTTGCTTGGCTGAGCCAATTCCATCCCATTTTTCCTGCAGGATGCGTGGATGGTGTGTTCCTAAACCCAAGGAGAGGGCTGGTGGAGGTGTGTGGGGTCCAGGGCTGGAGTGATGGCCCAGAGAAGGGGTGTTTGCCAGCCTGGAGGGTCAGTCCCACAGCTCGAGGTGCCCCAAGAGCCACCCCCAGTGTGAAAAACCAGGGCTGAAATCTTCTCATGCTCCAGATTTGTGGAGTCCTCCTGAAATATCTCTCAGAATTCCAGAAAGATGCATGCCTTGGGTTGGGAGGGACCTTAAAGATCATCCCATTCCTTAAAATTCGTCCAGAACACCTTCCAAAAGGAGGTTTGAGGAACTGAGATTGGCTTGATGGCCTTGGCCCAACCACCCAGAGACCTGGGAGTGACCACAGCTCCAGAAAAGCTGATGGATGGAATCAAAAGTGCACATGAACATCAAATTCACCTACAAAGAGGGGAGAAACAGTGGAGCAGCTGGAGGTTGAGTCCTGCTCAGAAAGGGTCAGGCTTTAGAACAAATCAGAGAAAGAAATATTAAAGGTGTGGTGGAAAAGGGGATTCTGTGCAATAAGGAAATTGCCTTACAAATAATTCAATCTGCTCTTTAAATGCCTGGTGTATCAGGCAGCAAGATGCAGTAGAATGTTTTAGAAATAGATTTCATTGAGGAAAAAATCCTATAGTACTGATAAGTGGCAGACAGCTCAAGAAAATTCACTAAACAAAGGCAGGCGAGTGGGCCAGCAATAAATGTAATCCAGGTGAGCAGGCTGGAGGTGGAAAGCAACAATAACTGCAGGCAGCGATGCCTAAATGTGCTGACAGTTCCCATTATGAGACTCAGTTCTCACTTTTTGATAACTTTGCTACTTTAATTCACTTGGGCTGCAGCTCTCCCAGCCAAGGTCTGCTCCAGACTGGGTTTGAAAAATTGCTGCTGCTGATCGGTGCTGGGGGTAAGGTCCCTGGGAATTCATTAGACAAGAATGACTCCACATCCTTTTCCTCCAAAATGCTTTAAAAATCAGGAATTTCATCCAAACACCGGGTTAAAAGGGAAGGGAGGCTCGGAAGGAAAGTACCAGAGGATGTGGAAGTGGCAGCAGGGAGGTTTCCCTGCTCTGTTGGTGCTTTGGCCGGAGAACCCCAGGTTCCTGCCAGGCAGAGCCCTCCTGTGGTGTCACTGCCAGGAGAGGAGACTTCAGAATGGCACAGGAGAGCAGATTTTCCATTTTAGCCTGGGAGACAGAAGATCTGTAAAAATGTGCCTCTCCCATTCCAGCTTCATTTGCAATATTTATTGCTGTTTGTGCAAAGCCTCAGCAGTGGGGACCATCTCCTGTTCCAGGTTTGTTATGGCTCCTTCAGCTGCATCCACAAATGGGTTTTGGTGCCTAAATATCTCTTGAGTTGTTTGCTGTCAGCTGCAGAAAAGCTGCAGCCCTGCTGCCCCATGGAGATCACCTTTACCTGCTGTGTATCCTCAGCTGAAGTGCACATCCCACTTTTCTCAAACATGTTCAGTCTGTTTTTCTGAAGGCTCCTGACCTCCAAAGGCACCCGAGACACTTCCAAAGCAGTGACATCCATCAGAAAAGCACAGACTGGTCCCTGGACTTGGAGGTGGGCTCCAAAGCAGCCCCCCAGTAACACCAGCACTGGCTGGGAGCTGCTTCTCCCTCCAAGGGTGCTCTCAGCACCACGAGGTCAGAAAGAACCTCAGCACTGCTGCTGCAAATTCCCAAAGAATTCAGGGATGCATGTGGATGCAGGCACAGGGCTTTAGTCTGCTTGCAGGGGGAAATCAGCATCTCAATTTTAGCAGGGCAATTCTCCTCCTACAGGCACCACTCCTCACATGAGCACTTCTTTGCAGCATGGTTTTATCTCCCATTGCATTCCTGGAAAAGCAGGGACACTAAAAAGCCTCCGTGGGCAGGGATGTGAGTGGGAGCTGTACTGGTAAAATTATACCAGTGGTGTAATTATCCTGATCAATTTTCCATATAAAAGAGACTTCAGAAGAACTCATTTGTTTAACTGTGTAAGCCTCAGCCTTTACTCCAGTGGCATCTCTGTTCACCAATCAACATAATGAACATAGGCAATTAAGGTGCACCAGAAACCTGGTTACATTTCCTAAAGGCATTTCCCAATGTCCAAATGCTTGATTTGCAAAATTAATGAGCTGCTGAAGTCCCTTGATATAAATCAGCACATCTCGACTGACTTCAGATGAGATCCCCTCATCCAGCTGAAGGTTGGGTCCTTTGTCAGCCAGGGGCTGCTCTGGGAAGCAGAATGATGGTTATTTTCAATATTTACAGTTTGATCCTGGGTGTTAATTTGGACAGTGTACCCAGTGATTGAATCAAACAGCAGCCTGGGCACAAGCACTCATGCAAAGGGGAAAAAAAGGCTTTTTCCTGGGGGATGAGCTGTGCCTGGGGAGGTGCTCCACCGTGATGGGCAGACCTGCAGCCCCTCATTTTCATCCAGGCAAATTTCTTCCCAGAAAACTGGGGACAGAGTGCAGGATGTGGCCTCCCAACAGCGGGGAGCAGCAGTGCCCCTCATCAGCAGTGGGATTTAACGGTGGCTGTGGCACCTTTGCCATTTGCTGGGTGAATCCCAAGGAAATGGAGCAAAGATTCTGCTCCTCGATTGCTCAGCAGCAAAGCCAAGGGATGTCAGGTCCTCTGCTCACAGCTGTGTTGGCTGATGCTGCCCTCAGGGGGTGAGACTCCTCCTAAAGCCTCCCAAATGTTTGTGGCTGATTTGAGTGGAGGTGATTTGCTCCAAACCCTCCCTGTATTTAGTGGGTTCGACATTCAAGGACCTCCCTGCTCCTGCAAAGGGCCTGATTTCCATTCTCTTACCAGTGTTTGGGGCCAGAAAAGTGTCAGGAGGAGAAACAGTGCCAGGGACAGTGTCAGGGACATCTTGAGTCCCCACAGCTCCATCACCAGATTATTCTATTCTATTCTATTCTATTCTATTCTATTCTATTCTATTCTATTCTATTCTATTCTATTCTATTCTATTCTATTCTATTCTATTCCATTCCATTCCATTCCATTCCATTCCATTCCATGGCAGGAGCTCAGGTGCAGGGCTGGAATCCCCTCCTCACAGACCTGTCCTCATCCCCACACTGTGATCTGGGGGCAGCAGGAATTTGTAGGGAAAGGGAGGAGTTTGGAATGTGAACGTGGCCCACAGCTGTGGCTGCATCCTCCACAGGGCTGTGGCATCCCTCAGACTCATGCTGAGGCCAGGGGAGGTTCATGTTGGATATTAGGAAATGTTTTTTTCATGGAGAGGCTGCCCAGGGAAGGGTGGAGTCTCCATCCCTGGAGGGATTAAAAAGAGGTGGATGTGGCACTTGGGGACATGTGGTGGCCTTGGCAGTGCTGGGGGAATGGCTGGATCTTTGAGGCCTTTTCCAGCATAAATGAATCCACAATTCCACGATTCTGTGATTATTGGGCTGCCTTCCCTGCTCTTTCCTTGCTTGCTTATCCTCATGGACATGGTTCCAGGTCACTCTGCACTGATCAAACATGAAAAGCAGAGCCTGTGCATCCTGAGAAAAACTCCCTGCATTTTTGAGGCAGGAGTTCTGGCCAATTGAAGCAGCTGTACAGAAATCCTAAAGGATATGTGGGATTTTAAAAGGATGAGGAATTCTGGTCTTGCCATGGCCCAGACCCTGGGGAACTGTTGAGGGGTTGGGCTTGGGCCTTATCAGAAAGCAGATTCCAGACCTGCACCTGAGCTCCTGCCATGGAATGGAATGGAATGGAATGGAATGGAATAGAATAGAATAGAATAGAATAGAATAGAATAGAATAGAATAGAATAGAATAGAAATAGAACAGATCACCTGCTGGATGTGGGCCAACAACTCCAAAGTTCTTCCTAGAGCAGATTTATTTCCCTTTGTTCCTTTGAATGGCCTGGGAGCTGTTGTGTGAATGCCACCCTACAGGGTAAATCCCTATTTTCCAATGGGGTTTTCAGGAATACAATCACAGAAATACCCCTGGAGCTAAATTGTGCCTCAGAGACAGGAATTTTATTTTTTTAATATTTTCTCCTGAGTGGGTAACAGCAATTCTGAACATTTTGAATTGAAGCGAGGCAGAACCTGTCAGCTTCCCAAAAGGAACACGAGTATTTCTAAAGAGCTTCTAAAGGAGGTTGCAGGATGTTAATTGCCTATGGATACTGCAAAATGAGAACTAAAATACCAAAGGTTGCCAGGTCCCCTTCAGTCATTTCCCCCCAGAATTCAGACTGCAGCTCAGTCTGAAGGTAAAAGGCTTTTTCTTCTGTACCTGCAGATGCAGGATGAGACTTGTCCCTGTCTTTTGCTCACAGACAGGTCAGCAAACACCATCTCCATCTCCAGAATCTAGGCGAGATTGACATTCTCCTGTGCTCATTTCTGACGTGCAACCTTTACAGGCTTCAGCAGGGCAAGAAATTAGAATGAGCACACTAAAACCGTAAAATCAGAAGCATGAGCTAAGCCGGGGGAAATCTCAGCGTTCCCCTCCATCTGCCTGCTCCAGCCAGCATCTGAGAGACCAAATCCTGCCCCACTGGAACCATCCCAACCCCCTGGGAGCAGAGGTGTAATTCATCCCTGCCTGTTGAGCTTTTGCTGCAGGAAATTTGGAGGCTGATGGTGATTATTTATCAGCACTGGGATGGTCACAGGAACCATGGCACAGTGATGTCCCCAGCTGGGCTGGGTCCCTCTGTTCATCCCTCACCACCTTGGAGAACCCAAATCATCAGCCTTGGGTGGCCCCAAGGAGTGCAGACCCTCCCAACCCTGCAGGAGCAAATGTTGCTGCTCCCAGCACCTCTGCCCAGTTTCGGTTTGGCTCCTCCAGAGCTTTGGTCTGCCTTGAGTTTCTCCAGGGGCCACGTGTGACTCTTGGGGTGCTCACTGAGGAACAGCTCGTTGTTATTTAGAGCTGATGTTGCTTTGTCAGAAGCAGCTGGGTGTGAGATGAGCTCTGAGGATGCCACAGGCACAGGGCTGGAATGAGACTGAAGGTCCCTCCCCCCCAAACCAGTCTGGAATTCTGTGAATCCCCAAACCAGGGGCTGTCACCCCATGGCCACCTTCCCTCTGCACAAAGGAGCCCAGAGTTTGTGATTAATTGTTGCCCCACATTAATCAGCTGAGGTTGGCCTGTCCTGCAAACCCCAAATTCTCGTTGCCCCCCTGTTTAGCTCTTTCCCACCTGAGTCCTCAGCAGCTGTGCTGTCTAATTCTTACCACTTTTAGAAAATGATTAACACACAAAATAACAGCACGAGCAGCAGCGATCTGATAAACTCAGTTGGCTTGATGAGTGCTGGTAGTGTTTTCCCTAAATCAGAAATGGTTCTGTGAGGGACAGGATGAAAGGCAGAGAGAGGCTCAGTGTGTGAGCTCTGTGTGTGCAAATGTCTCTGTGTGTGTGTGTGTGTGTATAAGCACTTGAGGGTGTTTTTCTAAATCAGCTCAGCATGCAAATATATATTTCTGCTGAAATGATGTTCAAACAGTCAAAGCAGAAACAGATGTATTGAAAATATAAATACAGGGGCTTAATAAATATTTTATCATCAAATATTTCAAAAATGTCATCTTTAAAAACATGAAAATTCAGCCTCGGGAGGACCAAAATATTTAATCACTCTCAAGAAATTCTTAAAAGGGAATCTCTTTCCATCAGATTCCTTCTAAAGAGAAGAATGAACTTCCAGGTGCTGTGAGCTATATTTATTTTAATCAAAATCACTCACTGAGTTAAAGGAGATAAAATAATCAGTGAGGTCATTATTAAGTGAGATAACAACTTCTGAATGAATGCTCTCATTAATCTAATTATAAAATGGAATGGGATCTTGCTAATCAGGCTGTTCTCTGCACCCCTGGAAGTGTGAGGCTGCAATCACAGTTGTGTGAGCCAGGACAGGGCTGTGGGGAATGAGGGGGAGCCACATCCCAGACCCTGCTGGCACAGGTGAGGCAGGGACCTGCCAGGGAACGTGACCTGCAGCTCATCCCTGCAGAGCTCAGGGCATCAAACCCTGTCTGAGAGGCTCTGCTTCACCTGCTCTGCTCCCCTGGCCTTGGGCATGAAGGAAAGCCCCATGAGCATCCCCCGACAGCTCCAGGGAGGCCCATTCTGCTCTGCACTGTGGGTTTGGGGCTGGGGGGTGTGGGAAAGGCCCCGTGTTTGGGAGGAAGGATGCTCAGCTGAGCAGGGCTCTGGGAGGGCTCTTGGGCTGCCCCTTTCAAAACCCGCAGTGGGATTCCCAGCCAGGGCTCCTGTCAGCCCAGCTGAGCCTGGACACACCTTTACAGCCAGAAATACCTGGGCTGGTGTAAGGAATTCAAAGACAAATCTGGGCAGAGTCCAGAGGAGGCCATGGAGATGCTCCCAGGGCTGGAGCCCCTCTGCTCTGGAGCCAGGCTGGGAGAGCTGGGAGAGTTCACCTGGAGAGGAGAAGGCTCCAGGGAGAGCTCAGAGCCCCCTCCAGGGCCTAAAGGGGCTCCAGAAGAGCTGGAGAGGGACTGGGGACAAGGGCTGGAGGGACAGGACACAGGGAATGGCTTCCCAGTGCCAGAGGGCAGGGATGGATGGGATGTTGGGCAGGAATTGTTCCCTGGGAGGGTGGGGAGCCCCTGGCACAGGGTGCCCAGAGAAGCTGTGGCTGCCCCTGGATCCCTGGCAGTGCCCAAGGCCAGGCTGGACACTGGGGCTTGGAGCAGCCTGGGACAGTGGAAGGTGTCCCTGCCATGGCTGGGGTGGCACTGGATGAGATTTAAGGTCCTTCCAAGCCAAACCAGTCTGGGATTCTCTGAACACCCTGGTCCAGTTCAGATCCTCCAACTCTACCCCAGCACCCCCTGATTCCATTTTATGGCATCTTCCCACTCTCTGTGCATGGTCTGCATTTGATTTCTCTCTGTAGGGGTTTCCATGACCCAGGTGATCTGTGCCCTCCCCAGGGGCATCCAAACCCACCCTACCCTGTCTGAGCAGGATCCTCCCTGTCTGTCACTGAGCAAACAGACCAAGGGGTCTGGGCATGGTCCTGGCAGCAGCAGCTTCCTCAACTGCTCTGAGCAGTGTCACAGATTCTCTGTCCTGCAGCTCTCACCCCTTTTCCTGCCCCATTTCCTCCCCTCAGTGGGTGGCTGCTGGTGATTTCCCAGTGTCAGAGTTCCTGCTCCATGGAACACCAGCAGAGGATGGGTCCTGGACCGTGGTGCCTCTGTGAGGGAGAGGAGGGAATCCTCCCTCTCTCAGTGATGCCAGGTGAGCGAGGAATGCCTGCCTGGTTTAACGTGTGCACTAACAAATCCACACACGACAGCTTGATGAAAAGCTGAAATGACACATCCCTGGGTGAGCTTTCCAAACAGCATCACGGGATTTGAAACATTGGAGAAGAAAGAGAACGTTCTACAAATTTTATAAAATGTGGCTGTTCCACTGCACCAGCTCTTCAAGGGGGAGCAAAGGTTTATTTCATGCCCAGGTGTTCTCATAAACCCCACCCAGAACTTTCTGCATTTTTAGTTCCTAAATTCCTCTGCATTCTAACATAATAATTTATTTTCTTGGAGGGGGAAAAAAGAGAGAAAAGATTTTTCTCCTACTTATTAACGCCTGGTAAGAATTTTCACAGCTATTAATAAAGCCAGAGTATTTTATTTCACTTGAGCAGATCCAGGAGCCAAGTGATGTCCTACCAGACATGTTTTGAAATTTCCAGTAAATGCACTAAAAATATTTTGCCACAAATAATATGGAAAGTGCCGTTCATTGCAACACTCCATTTCCTGTTGTCTGTGTAAATGTTCTACAGGCAGGAGCATTCAGATTTTGAAATATGGAATAAATTTAAGTTTAAATGAAGTAAGAAAGGTTACTGGTGCAGAAAAAGCCTTCCTTCCCCAAAATTTCAGGTCAGCTCCCCTGGATTATGGAAGGAAGGTGCTCAGAAAAGTGAAGTGTGCTTTAGTTTTATTTTAAGGCAAACTTCTCTAAAGGGTGGCTCAGTGAAGGATGGATTTGCTGAGTGCCTTGGAGAATTTTCCTGAGCATTTGGGAGTCCCATGGCTGAGTTAACAGAGCAAGCAGCCACTGTCACCCTCAGTGGCACTGCCCTCTCTGATACTGTCCCTGTCACTGTCACTGTCCCCCAGGCAGTTCAGAGACATCAAAGCTGCGGTTCAGGAACACTGGGGGCAGTTTGGGAACATTGAAATTGAAGATATCACACTCTGGAATGGGAGCACTGGCCAAGCTATAAACCTGATTGCCCAAATCAGTGCTGATACAGAGACAGTAAATGCCAAGTGCAGCTTTGTCTCACCAAAATGTGAAAAATCCACCATTATTAAACATTCCCTTCCACCCTTTACCAAATCACATCATCCAGATACTCCCCCTATTTCGCCTCGGGAAAGGCACAGGGGGTTAAAATTAACAGCAATTCCATATTCACTGCAAGCTCCTAATTAACCAGGCTGGGCTGTGCTGCTCCAGCCAGATAATTCCCCAATATTTAGCCATTAGTTCTCTCCAATTTGACTTTCTGCTGCTGCTGCTGCTGCTGCTGGCACGTTGAGTCTCACAAACAATTACTGAATGCCAGCTGTCCCCACAGAGCTCCTGCTCTGCCTGAGCTGGGGACACAGCTTTGACATTTGACATCCCAGTGTGGATGAAGGGCAGACTCAGCCCCAGTCCCACAGAGCACCTTTAATTGCAGTGTGGATAAAGGGCAGGGTCAGCCCCAGTCCCACAGAGCGCCTTTAATTGCAGCTGCCCCATGGGCTGAGCTGAGCACACTCGCAGCCCCAGCACAGCAGCCTGGGGCCCAGCTCCCCAGGAGCAGGTGACTGCAGTGACAGTAAAACCATCCCCAGATGTCCTAAATAACCCACGCAGCCCCAGCACAGCTTTGCCCTGACAAGTTGCCTGCTCCGAGGAGACCCAGCCACGCCCTGCCAGCCTCTGGAGCTGGAATTGCACAGGAGGAGCCCTTGGAGGCTCTGCCCTGGAAAGGGGACAGAGGATCAGTATGAAGTTGATACTGTGAGGAAATTAATCCATGAACACCAGAGGTTGATGCCCATAAAGGAAACAGAGGAGTCCTGTGACTTTATTCGAATAAAGGGAGAGGCCATGGGGCATTTCCCATGAGCTCTCTCAGACTGTGGAGGATGCAGCCTCCCTTTTATCCCAATTTCCCGACCACAGGCCATTGGCTGAGGTATTTGAGAGGTACAGACCTCCCAAAATGCCTAAGACTCCTCTCTAATGTATAATTCCCTCCTTTTGTCTTTCCCTTATGGAATTTTATGGTCCTTCTCATGGTTTCTTTCATATTCCAATATTCAGTTTTATTTATCAGCAGACTTGTGGTTTGTTTGTGAATGTAAATCTCTCTTGTTCTATTCATCAATCAATGGAATCCTCCCCATTGTTTCTTTTACCTCTGGGTGCCAGTCTTACCTACCAGCCACTCACAGTTTGTTTGTGAAGACAAGTTTCTCATTCCTTTTAATATTTTAAAAAATAAATATGTTTCAATATTTAAATATAAAAACGAAAAAGTGAAATGCAAACTCTGAAAGAAGAGGCCTGGGTGGCCTTTCCAGCCATCCTGGAGGACCTGCAGGTGTTTGTCCTGCAGGACCACCACAGGGGCATTTCATGGGCAGGATTCCCACTCCCAGTGTGGGATGTCCCCAGTGCAGCTCCACCTGTGGCTGAATCCAGGGTCTGGATCCCGCTGTGTGGGGCTCCCAGTGAGGCAGGACAGGGATGGATGATCCCAGTTCCAGGACAGAACCACAGACAGGTGGATTCTGCTGAGAGCCCGGGGCTCGTCCCACAGCCAGCTCAGCCCAGAGTGGGATGCAGAGAGGTGCTGGGGTGAGTGGGATCCTCCCCTGTGCCCTCCCTCCTTTGGGGATTGGGAATCTCCATCAGCTCAGGATGCTGTGCTCGGGCACACCTCCCTGGCCCAGCCTGGGTGTGCAGTGCACTTTCTGGAGATAGACCAAGGAACTGCTTTGCCGTTTATTTGAAGGCAAACTTCACTCAAGGGTTGTGTATTGCAACAAGAAACTTTTATAGCTGAAAAGGTTTGATTCCCATTAATGCGGAAGAAAGCAGTTGCCAGCTGAAATTCCCTGGAAGTCTCATGGGATTCAGAAGAGAAGCAAAGAAATGTGCATGTTAATATAATATTCTTTCAGATTCCCACATAAAGCGTTGCATGTTTTTATGCTCAGTGTGGCAGCTTACTTTTATTTTAAAATAAACAAGTGCAGATTTAATGGAAGGGCACTTGTTGACAGACACATTAATTTCTCACTGGAGAAACAGAGGAAAAGCACAGGTAAATTCCTGAGACAAGTGGATTCCTAGATAAAAGGCTGCTGATGCTCTGTGTTCCTCAGTTGCTGCTGTAAGGAGCTGAGTTGAGCTGGAATAGCTCAGGCTGGCTCTAGGGCGAGCAGTGAGGTGACACTGTTGGGTTCCAGCCGTGGGGACACAGAGGGGACACACAGGGAAAACCAACTCTGCCAGGTGAGGTTCGGCTGGGGCACTTCGCTGGGATTTTGAAGCAAGCTGAGAAGCAGAAGAGATTTTCTGCTCTGTTGGCACTGCTGAAATACTCCCCTGGTGTCCACCCCTGCCCCAGGTCACCCTCCCAGCAAACACAAGTCAGGAACACCTGCCCCTAATCATGAGCATCTCACAATTCAGAGTCACTGTCACCAGGAAAAGTTGATCAAATTATTTCTTGGACCACCTCCATGTGAAAAATCCCATTGCTGCAGAAACTGGAGCTGAGGAATCACCTGGGTTGGAAAATTAAACCCCCCAAAAATTCTATTTCCAAACCTGACAGGTTCAGCCTCTGGGTATCAGCGTTGCAAATATTTTGACTTCTCAATCTCTCTTTGGATAGCTGGACTGGCTGCAGGGCAGCTCCACAACCTCGTCCCTTGATAAAATCCAGGGGTTTTGGGGTTTTCAAGCTGGGCAGAATCTCCCCAGTGTTCATTGAGCATCACTCAGTGCCACAGCCTGCTGGAATTCTTGGGGAACACCTCACCCAAAATGCTGCTCTGGAGCATTAATTTCTGCCAAGGGCTGAGTTAACAGAACCCTTTGTGCTCAATACTTCAACATTTTCACCAGGAACCTGAGAGTTCAGAACCCCCACCCACTCTCAACCCCAAAATGTTTTTCTTTTTACCCTGGGATTGTTTTCTTCCAAACTTTCTGTCAGTGCTGGCCCTCTGACACCCCTTACCCAATTCAGGGGCACTCTCACAGCTCAGAATCAGTCCCTTCAGGCAGCAGGAGGATCAAGGAGAAAGAACCTGGAGAAAAGGCTCAGATTCCAAGGGCTCAGGAGCCCAGGGCAATGAGGAGCAGCCCTGCAGTGAACCAGCCACAGGATCTATCTGTGCCCCTGTTTGTCTCTGTGAATATTATCTCCTTATTAAAAGAAGGAAAAAATAATTAATTAACTAATTAATTAAACTTTGCTTGCTCTTTATTCCAGCCCAGCTTGCAATTTAAAACTGGCCTAGTAGTTGAGATAACAGTAATTAGGAAGGCAGCCAGGTATACACTGGGATTTCCAGATGAACTTGGTGACTTGGAGAGGGAAAACATCAAACCAGAGCCCCTGGTCTGCTTTATCTGAGCCATTCCTTTCTCCTCAAGCAGCTTTAAAGTACCTGGATCACTGCAGGAGGAGAATAGAGAGGAGCCCAGAGGGACTCAGCAGAGCAGGAGACTCAGCACAACAATCCCCAGGTTCCAGGTGTGTCCCTCAATCCCAGGTGAGGGAATCCCTGGGAGATCTGTGCATCAACTGCACCCCCTCAGCCACCACTGAGGTTCCCCTTCATCTCAGCTACTCCAGGGTGAATTTGACCCTGAAAACTTTTCTTCTCCACCTTGTCCTTGGTCTGCAGGTGGAGAAATGAAGGATTCCTTTCCCCTCTCCCTCCCTGCCCCCCGGCAGTTCCAGGGTGGGTGAGATCTGTGGCCGTGTGTGGTGATAATGATCCTGTGTCTGTCACAGCTCTGCTGTGCTCAGAGCCTCCTCACTGATTAATGTCAAAATAACCATTTCTGGGCTTTTTGCATGCTTGGGAACTTCGCAGCATCACGCTACCATCAGGAGTTATTTTTTAGCCTTATATTTATGCACCATATTACAGTGCCTCTAAAATTTAAATGAAGATGGAGCTTAGGACATCGGACATTGCATAATATATTCCCATATCTGCATATTAGAATTCAGAAAGCAACAAACGATCATTTATTTTTATTACAGGAGGGGTTGACAGAGCTGCTTTACGCTTCAGGTTCCTGACAGCTCCGTTTTAAAACATTGCTCTGAATCACTTAAAACCTTGCCAGGTCTTGAGCATTTTGTCAGGAACTCTCTGAGTTGAGTTGCTGCTTCAGATGGATGCTTTTATATCCACTTTTTGGGAAACTGACTCTCAAATAGGCCAATCATTTCTTTGGATGCAATTAACGGAGATATATTGCTAAGCTAATGTTGAAAAGCTCTTAAAGTTGTTTTTGTTGAGTAGCTCTGGTCCCTTCCCAGCTGGGAGCAGCACTGGAAGGTTGGGAGGGCTGGCAGTGTGTGTGGGATATTGTTCCTGTGGACAACAGCCAGGTTTATCTGTCCTGTGGAGCACAGGAAAGACCAATCCTGATTTATTTTGGAAGTTCATGGAGTTGCAGGTGAATTGTGTGAAAGCCCAGCTGTGCTGTCACAGGGCTGGGGTGGGCTCTTGTCCCTGTCCCCAAGGGCAGGGAATGCTGTGGGGGCTGAGGATGGGCATCATTGCCCCACATCCCATCAGAGGGTGGGACCAGCAGGACCAGGGGCAGCAGGGACACAGCTGGGCTGGGTTTTTTCAGGGAGGAGGAGTGTGGGGCTCTGCTGTGTTCCCAGGACACCCAGGGCAGGAAAGCCAGGAGTTTCCACTTGTGCTGCTTCCAAACACCCTTTCCCAAGGATGCTGGAATAGGGACACCATTCTCCAGTCCCTGGTGTTGCCAGGGCTCTGATCCAGGCAGAAAGTGGATGGTGAAGGTGTCCCTGCTCACTGCAGGGGGGTTGGACCAGATCCCTTCAAAAGTCCCTTCCAACCCAAAGTCTCCTGTGATCCTGTGATTTCTGCTGCTAAAGCTCCATCCCATTCTTTCCCTGCTCTCACGCACGTCACACCTGAGTCTTCCCTGGTGGGGCTGGGGTTGGGCTGGGCCATCACTGCTCTTCCTCCAGCTTTGGGAATGAGGAAGGAGAAGCAAACCCAAGCTGGAGGGTGCAGCTGGTGGCTTGTCACCCATTGCTGTCCTGCTGTCACCTTCCAGAATGGGCTAGATCCCCCCAGGTCCCCTGAACTCAAAGGGAAAACATTCCCAAGCAATGCCAAGGTGATGGAAGCAGCAGAGGGCTCCCCCAGAGTGAGGAGGCTCCAGAGGGGATGGCCTGGATGGGTGGTTGGGAGTATGGGAATCACTGGGATCACTGTAAAAACTGCTAAAAGCTGCTAAAAACTGCTAAAAGATGTAGTTTTCTTCTGCCAGGATGTCAGGGAGGCAGGGAGCTGCTGGCAGGGCAGGGGTGGGGACAGTGCTGGGATGGTAGCCGGACACCCAGACTGACCCTGCTGGGGATGCTCTGCCAGTGTTTCCTGCAGCCACGTGCCTTTTATTTAAAAATGACAAAACCACTAATTAGAATTTTCTCTCTGCATTTGGCTCTGGAAAAAAAAAAAAATTAAAAATGTATAAGGCCCTGTGTAGTGCGTATGTATATTTTATTGCTGCATAATTGGGATGTTCATTAGTTCCCTGGGTGGTGGAGTGACAGGCTTTTCATGTGCTGCAGACACTAACGCAGGGTGATACGGCTCTCTTTCCCTTTTTATTCCGAGATACTCCTTCCCAAGCACACTCCAGGCTCCCTCGGAAGGACTCGTGTACCTTTTTGGGGAGCACTCTCGGCTGCAGCGTCACCGAAAGCCGAGGCTCTGACTGCAGCAGCAGCGAGGGCGGGGGCGGGGGGTGTTTGGAGATGGAGAAAGTATTAATTATGTTAATCCCAAACCCCAGGGTATACTTGCTGCTGCTCTCAAACAAAATGTTACTTTTATCTAAATGACTAAAGTGGGAAAAGCACAATCCGGTTTGATTTAGCACCGGAGCAGCCGAGCGGGGCCGGGCACGGGCGCTGCTCCCTCGCTCACAGAACCGCGATTTTCCCCATCCCGGGGGCGTGGACCCCGCTCCAGCAGAGGGGCAGAGGAGGATGGAGGAGCAGCGACAGCCCCACCCAGCTGCAATCCAGCCCTTCCCCTCCTTTTCTGCCAGAACTCAAGCCCCCCGTTCTCCGAGGAGCCTGCGGAAGGTTTTCCCTGCGAGCGGCTGAGAGCAGCGCTCAGCCGGGCGGGTTTCACATCGCTCCTGGTCCCTCTCGTCCTTCAGAACTTGGCCAGTGATGAGTTCCCTGTTCCGAGGCAAAGGAAAACTCTTTGTGGCCCAGAAATGCAGAGGGTGGTCAAAAATTCACATAATCCCCCCAGGGATGTTGAATCATGGACTAACAGGAGGATTTGGGTGGGAAGGGACATTAAAGCTCGTCTTATCCCACCCCCTGCCATGGGCAGGGACACCTTCGTCTATCCCAGGCTGCTCCAAGCTCATCCAACCTGGCCTTGAAAAAGCCAAGTTCCTAAGGCTGTTCAGCCTGGACTTTGAGCATCAAGTGATGCAGCAGCACCTCCCTGCTCATCTCACCCCAACCCATCCCACCCCATCTCCCATCTCCAGCTCTTCCTTCCCCACTCTCACCTGCCTGTGTTGCCTCTCCTGGTCAAGGTCCTGGCTGATCTCAGAACTCCACAGACCTCAGTTCTCACCTCCAAGCATAAAAATCATGAAGGGTTTTGCAGCTGGGGAGGCCCAGCTGGGACATTCAGTGGGGGAAGGGGATCTTGAGATGGTCTGGGCAGAGCCAGGGCAGGTGCAGGGCACAGCTGTGCCCATGTGCCACTGGGTCACCCCCACAGGCTGAGGAGCTTCACCCAGCCAAGGCCAGCAGGCAGCTGGGAGCCTCACAGACAATTCTCTGGGACAGATTTAGCTGCCTCCAACAGCCACAGATCACTAAATTGCCATGCAAGACTGACACTTTAAAATTTCAAGTGGGTTTGGGTTTGGTGGGTTCTGTGTCCTAACACATGACATTTTTTTCAATTCTTCATGATGAACTCTTAAAACTAAAGATTTGATGGGCTTATGCAAGACAAAGTGTTCTGCTGACCTTCCCTGACTGCTCCAGGGTCAAACAGCCTGGCAGGAGGAACTTGTGACGCAACAGAGTGAGGGATGAGGGGCAAAGCCGAGGCACTGCAGACACTGTCAGGGGCTGCTCCTGTCCTCAGCACGTGGCACTGATGCTGGTTCAGTGACTCATGCTCAGCTCATCAGAACATGCAGTTACTGGGAAAAACCCCCTCCACCCCGTGGAATACATCCATGTCAGTGCTGAACCAGAGCTGGCACCAGCATGCATTTTAAAAAGTGCATTTTTTAAATTCTAAAAAATTGTTGACAAATACGTGCCCCAGTTTTTTTAAAGGCTGATTGTATTTTTAGTTCTTTGAACAGAATAAAGATCTGCTTTTGCCTTTTTTTGCTGAACATTCCTCTACATCACTGTTCCACGCAACATCCTTCTCTTCCATAAATTGGTTTCCCTGCTTTTGGAACCCATTTGTCCCTTTGGGCTCCAGGACCTGCTCAGCCCCCGTGTTATGAAGGGTAATTGTGCATTCTCAGGGATCTTCCCTTTGCTGGCTTTAAACTCCTTGCCTGATGATTTGAGATGCTCATGGCAGTGGTTTGTGTTTGGGAAAATAGAGAATAACTGCTCTGTACTCTCTCTTTCTCTGACCCTCGTGATTTTGTAGCTCTTTGCCCATCACAGTCCTTCTGTTCCTTCTGCAACCATCCAAGCTGAGGTGTGAAAGTTATTCCAAAGTTGTTCTAAATCTTTGGTTCCCCTCCTGCCCATCTCTAAAGCTCTTCTACTCTGTTTTTTTTGGTGAAGGAGCAAATACTGAGAAAGGCAGACACAACTCTTGTTTGGGTGGCACCTGGGGTTGCCCCAGCCCTGGCTGAGTCCTCCCCAGGGAGTGCTGGAGGAAAGTGGGGAAGTCTGTGATTGAAACTGAGAAACTTTTTGGTGGCAGTTTCAATAGGAATATATGTCAAGAATATGCATAATATCCAAAATATATATACACGATATAAGGTCCTTTCTTGTTATCCAGTGGCTGGGAAAACTTATTTGAAAACTTTTTTTTGAAATCTAAATACTCAAGCTACATCTGTTCTTCCCTCCAGCATGCAGGATTGCTCTGTTGGTCAATTTTGGATGAGATAACAGCTTGTTCTGCCTTAGCCCTGCTGATTTTGTTCTTTATTTTAGTGTCTCCCAGCTTTCCTTGTGAAAAATCAGGGTTCCCATTTCACAGCTTCCTGTATTTCTCCTTCAACTCCTTTTAATAAATTGGCAAGAAATTCTCAACCCTCTAATTTCTCATGCATAGGTGAAGTGACAGATTTCCCAGTACAGTTAATAGACTGGAATTCCATTTCTTCATTCCTTTGCTGCTCTTTGGAAAATACCATCTGGTCTTGATGAATTTTTATTATTCAATTTTTAATTTCAAGCCTAAAATATAAAACAGTTCCTCATACTTATCCCTGGTAATGAAAATTCCCCATGTGGGAACATGACTAAATTCCTCTGTTTATTTAAATTTCCTGCCGTGCCCTTTCACAGTTCTCCCACTGAATCCTGATCTTCCATGAGCTGAACCATGGCCCAGAGTTACCTTCTAGTGCTTGAAACAAAAAAGGTTATCATTACTTTTAATGTCTTTAGCAACTTCTTTCTCAAGCACAATTTTGGCCCTTGTTAATATGGGTTTACATTAACTTGCCAGAGTTATCCTTTGAGTTCGAGTTGCTTCTTTCATGCTGCTTTATAGCCATGGCCAGAATGACTTTTACCCATTTAAAGTTTTCTAATAATGTTCCAGAGCTTCTAATACAGTTTATTTCAAAAGTATCCCAACCACTTTCAATCATTTTACCCTTCTATCCATTCCCTTTCAATTCCCTTTTAACTACTCTCCTCTTTTTTTTTTTTCTTTTTTCTTTTTTGCAGTTTCCCTTTAAACTTTATCAGAGTGGTTTCTGCTTTTTCCCCCCCTCTCCTGTCGAGGATTGAACTTCAGTCTATTATGGTCACCCTTGTGTGGGGATGGGTTTTGATGGTTTCCCTTGAACCATCCAAGGTCTCCTGGACTGCTCCACACTCGATCAAAGGTTGATTTTCCTCTCCCCTGCACTTGGAAGCAGCAGCACTTTTGCTGCCTGGAAATGGAGTCCCAGCCCCTCAGTCACCAATCACCATGAGGGGAACGGGAATCTACTTTTATTTTTGTATTTTCAGCGCTGAGGGACCAACTAACACTGCTGAGGCAGTGATGACTGTCACCACCGTGGGGCTGTCCCTACCCAAGGGCCACCACACAGCCACCAGGCCTTTTCTTCCCACATATCCATGGAATTCTATCCACATATCCATGGGATTTCCATCCACATATCCATGGAATTTTCATCCACATATCCATGGGATTTCCATCCACGGGAACTGCTGCTCACTGACACAGTGAACTTCTTCAGGTGGGTTTCCTCAGAGAATATCACAAAACCAGGGCAGGTGGCATCGAGTGTCAGGAGAAAATAGTGACTCCCTGCCCATCACACAGCTGGAAGTGGAGAAATGGGCTGAAAGTGGCACAAAGTTGAATGCAGGGCTGAAGGTCTGTAAGCTGAGAATTTGTGTCATATCCAGCTGAACTCGCAGCAAGTCTCTGCAATCTGCTGTAAAACACATGGTTGATGTTCCTCAGTTATTGGCAGAGTGGGTGGATGGGGTAGAGCAGCCACAGCCTGGATGAGGGTGGGTGTGAGGAGCTCCCTCAGCACTGTCAGGATTTTGCCTCGTTGCTAAAGGGAGCAAAGGAAGTCTCAGAAAATGCAAGCAAGGTTCCCTTGCAGGCTGGTCTCGTGGAGTTCCTGCCTCCTGAGCTTGCCCAGCCTGGGACTGGCACAAGCTGGAGCTGTTTCAGCCACCCCAGCTCTGTCCAGCAGCTCCTCTTTGCCGGTGTCCACTCTCCCACTTGGGACAACCTTTGAATTTTCTCCTTCAGACCACAATTGTCAGTCCTGAGGATTCCAGGTGTACACGGTGAGAGGAATCCCAGCACTGACTGCTGGATAAATCCCTGAGCACAGCAGGTCACCAGGAAAGGTTTTGTTACTGCATCTTTACAGAGCTCACTGAGCTGCTCCTCCTTCCCCAGAGGTGTCAGGAGAGCAGGAGAGAAGGCAGAGGGTGCTGTCACCTGGAAGCAGAGACAGAGCCCAGGAAATATCAATCCTGAAGATCTCCAGCTGTGTCCAGGTACAAGGCCTTGAAAACATGTAGTATTCACGCAAGGGGATGGACTTCACACAAGATGGAGAAGTGTAAAGATTTTTATTGTACAGTGAAAATTCTTTAAATACCAGTGCACAAACAGGATATAACTTCATATAAACAGGAAAGATGCACTCTTGAGTGTCTCCCAATCACCTGGAGTATTGTCAAGATGTTACCTATTATGGTAACAGGTAAACAATCCCCTGTAATGTCACAAAGCACAATATTCTCACACAATTGGTCAAGAAGGTCACTAACCCATCATTCTTTTGCCCAGCCCATCTCAGGTGACCTGGATGTGTTTCCATGGTCACCTCTGGGCCCAGGGAAAAGGCCAATTCTGGGCCTTCCAGGCCTGCTTTTCTACAACTCCCATGGTGTAACCCTACAGAAGCAGGCATTGGAAAGGTCAGGGATTGAGAGCCTCATGGCACTCATGGGTGTTCCTACTTTTCCTGTACTCTGTGAACCCCAGTATCAATATTTGGCTGATTTAGGGTTACAAAAAAGCCACAATGTGTCTAAAAACAACAGAGAAAGGTGAAGAAAGCACCTGCTGTGGTCTGCTTTGTGCTCAGTCTTTGGTGTCTCTAAGAAAACCCTCCCAAAAGCACCACTGGGCCTTCCCTCTGCACATTTCTGTTCCCTCCATCTCCCTGACAGCTCCCTGGGCCATTGCTTGTGGCAGAGGAGGGGAGCACAGGACATTTGTCAATTATTTGGCTCTTTGATATGAGGGGGTTGTGCGCTCTCGTGCCCTCTGAGTGGGACCATCTCCCTGCACCTCACCCTGAGCTCCTCTGAATTCCTCCTTCATGTGAGTTTTCCCTCACAGGAAGGTGTGGACTGAAGTTCAGGTAAGAAGAGGTAGCCTGGCACCCTCTCCATGCTGCTGGAATTGTATTTCTCAGTAGCAAATTAAGGAGACTGACTAATCTAATTCTCGTGGCATTTTCCAGCTGCTTTGTCACACAAGGTCACTACTCTGGCACCCTCATGCCAAGCCTTTCTGAGACACTGCTGCCAGGAAATTCATTCTTTAACCAGGGAGCTTCAAAGCAAGGGCCAGGGTTCCCTGTGCCATGGCCTCTGGAGGCTTTTCCAGCCAGCTGGTGACATTTTCCTCCTGCAGCTCCTGGGAAGATCTGCAAAGGAAAGAGCACCAGGCAGCTCTGCTGGGGTGGGTTGCTTGAACTGCCAGCGCCTGCGCTGTGTTCCCAGATCCAGGGAGGACTGAGGAATTGGAGGTGCCTCATGGCAGCCTGGCAGACACCCATCCTCACACTGGCACCCAAGTGGGAATTTCTGTTCCTACAAATCCCAGAATCCCAGACTGGTTTGGGTTGGGAGGGACCTTAAAGCCCATCCCATCCCATCCCATCCCATCCCATCCCATCCCATCCCATCCCATCCCATCCCATCCCATCCCATCCCATCCCACCCCCTGCCATGGGCAGGGACACCTTCCACTGTCCCAGGCTGCTCCAAGCCCCATCCAACCTGGCCTTGGACACTTCCATGGGAAGCCCAATGTTCCAGAGTACAAGGAAATAAGGAAGGGGACACCCTCTGTGTCACCCTCAGTGTCACCTTCAGTGACCTTGAGGCAGCTGAGTGTCCTGTAAGGGCTCTGCAATCGAAGACACTTCACCCTGAGCCGCAGAATGCTGGTGTCACATGTTGTGCTCTATAATTACAGTGTTTCCATTGCAGACTCAATTTTTAGGGGTTTATAACTTTCCTTAAGAGAGTGAGCAGCAGTGACCTGTTTCTGCATTCCAAGCAGGTTTTGAGGTCATTATGTGAGTGTTAACTTTCTGCTACATTGCGCTGTAATGGAATGAGCCTTTCAGAGGAAAAGCATTCCACAGGATTGGCAAAAATGAGCATATTCATCTTAATTTTTGCATCTACTTAATTTCAGGAGCTTTTATAATTAAATGTTTGGTTGCACTGGCAAATAGAAGAAGCAAATCCTTGCCATCATGAAAACAATGCTATTGGATCTGTGTGCTGTGGAAGAATGAAAGTAGAACATGAAACTTCTCCTTAAAAAGCCAGAGGATGATTTTTCCATGCTGGAAGAGCAGACAGGTGTTATTTTCTCCATGTTCTCTCTCACTGGCTCTGGATCCTGCTATCCAGCTGCTATCCAGGCATCACCTGCTTGGGAACATGCCCTTCCCAAGGGAATTGCACTGCTGGATTGAGTCCTGCCACAGCATCAGGAGTGGGATCTGCCACTGCAGAGTTCCAGCACAGCTGTGGGAGGTGTGGAGAGTGGCCATGGGGACAAAGCAATGCCCTGCTCTCCATGGGGACACCAGGACACACGAAATCTTCTGCTTCCCACAGCTGAAGGACACAAAACACCAAAAGTGTGACCCTTCCCCAGGCAACAAAACTGCCCAGGAGACCCCAAACCACTCTGAGAAGAGTCTGCTCCACAGCTGTTGCCTTTTTCCTAGAAGGAGACCATCACATTTTGTAGGATTTCCACTGAGATCATCACTCAGCTGCAGAGCAAATCAGGGCAGTGTTGGAGTTGAGCTTCTCTCAGATGTGTGATTCCACCTTGACTCACAGCCAGAATTCCTTTTCCTTTAGGGAACTACCACTCTGGAGTGGGAAAAGTGGATTTTCTCCAGAGCTATGGGTCTTGCAACTGGTGACCCCACAACTGGAAATCGTTTCCTATTGGGAACATTTCCTATTCCTCTATCAAAAATTTATTGGCACATTGGACAGGTGGGAGAGAAAGAGAATCATTCAAAGGCTGGAAAACAGCATTCTAATCCAAAATAGCCACTCAGCCTTTTTCATCAGTCCAAAAGATGTAACTCACAGATTTCAAGTTCTTCCATGGGCAGGGGAGCTGAGATGGTGGATGAGTCTTGGACAGGTGTTTGTGTGCAGAGTGCACCGAGGTCACAGTGAGGATGTGCAGGATTAGGGTTAGAGAGGTGGTAAGAATTAGGATTTTTTCCATGGAAAGTGAGAGCAAAGCTATTTCTGAGCCCTCCAATCCACTTCCTCCCAGGTTTCATCCCCTGAGCACCTCTGCTTGTAGCAGACCTCAGGGTGTTACTGAACCAGGTGAGAAGTGATCTCTGTCCCTGGGAAGGGATCTCTTCGCTCCTTGGGCAAATGGGGAAAGGAGCAAAGAACAGACTCAAGGGGGCAGGGGCTGTGTCAGGCTGTCCTTTTGTAGAGGCTCCCTGGGAGCAGGGCAGAGCACCCTCCTCAGGCCTTGATCAGAGTTCACAGAGTTAACTGAAATATTCCTGCTCCTACAGCTTTAATTCATTCAGAGTTGTTCAGAAGCCTCTGATAATAAGACCTAATTTATAATTAGGCTTTATCAGTAATCAGTTAATTTATAGAACCCTAATTCTCACGAAGGTATTTCAGAGGCTTTGCTTATTACAATGTGGAGTTAATGCCCACAGACAACCAAACCATAGCGATAGGATGGAAACAAATTCCAAGGTAATCCTGCTCTGTAACTGCTTATTTACTTGGGATTTCATGCAGTGGGTGGAACAGGGAGCAGCATTTCAGCCAGCAGCCAGGGACAAGGGGACTTCCTCCCCTCAGACTTGGCAGGGGTGGTGTAGCAGTCACAGGTAACCTTCCTGTGCACTGAGCCAGCTGTAATCTGCCAGGGATTCCCAGAGCTCGGAGATGTGCTTGGAAATGAGTCCCACATGGGGGGAGATGCTGACAGGGAGGGAGCCAAGGCTGGAGGGTGAGACATCACCTCCAAGGCTGAACCAACGACCCACGGAGAACCACAGAATGCTGCTCATCAGCCTCAGGTCTGTGGTTCTAACATTGCTAGTCTGGGCCAGTAAGAGTTGCCAAAAATTCCCAAATGGTAGGATATTTCTGGTGGAACTGACTCCCTAAATGGATGGTCAGTGTGTTCTTGTGTCTCTTTGGGATGCAAACCCAAACTGTTCCCCCTTTCCTGTAGCTGTGTCACCCTGCATCACCTTCTCATCCCACCTCTCCCTGCTTTCAGACCATTGCACAGCTCTGACTCCTGGTTTCTCTCCCAGGCAGCACTTTGCTCTCCCATCATTCCCTCCAAAGCACAGAGGAAAAATCCAGACAGCTCCAGACAAATCCCATTGCTGTCCATTGCTTGTTTCTCTTCCAAAACAAGCACAATCCACAAACATCCTTGCCATGCCTGCTTTCAGAGAATTGGTGACTATTTTAAACCCAAGCCCAGGCCCTGGTGAGCCTGGATTGCTGCCTTGCAGTGCAGAGCTCTCCTCGGTGAACTGCCATTCTTCCAGTCCTTAAGCCCTTGGAGATCTCCCAGTCAACCAGTTTCAATTAAATTTCAATTAACAGATCTGAGTAAAGTATTCTCTGCCACGGCATCACCAGGAGGGCTGGATTAAAGCATGGAGACGAGCAGCTCACCCCAAGGCCCTTCACTTTGGGACTGTGTGGCCACGTGCAAGCCTCCCAACAGCGGGGCTGTTCTGGTGCTGGCTGGGTCTGTGTGTGGCTCGAGGGCAGGGCTGTGGGAATGGGAAGGAGTCCCCATCCCAGCAGGGACCTCTGGGCTGCAGGAGTCCTGGGCCAGCAGTCAAGGGACACTGTCCATAGGGCAGAGCTGCACCACAGCCCTGGGGGATGCAGAGCCTTGGGCCACGAGTTCCAGTCCATCCAGTCCTTCAGCTCCTGGCTTCCCTTTGGTGTCGGGTTGTAAGAGTCTCATTCACCATTTGTATTTGTTTTACCAAAACCTTGTGAAGGGAGCTTTGTTAAGTCCCTCCAGGTCTCAGCTGCAGCAGCTGTGAGTCACCACCCGTTTCACCTCCCTTCCACAGGCACCACTTTTCCCAATGTTCTCATCCTAAGGGATGTTTCTGTTCTCTACACGTGCAATAGCAGCTCAGCTTGTGCTGTTCTCCAGCCCCTGCCTTTCCCTTGGAATTCCACCATTCCTCACTCAGATCCCTCTCACTCCCCAGTCCACTCCTAGGGCAGGTTTTCTTTGAACCCCAAATCTCTGAGCTGCCTTCTCCTGATGCCACATCAGCCAATTCTCCTTCCCTGTGATTGCAGAGGAGCTGCAGCCTGTTGTGCTTTAATTAAAGTGTATTAGCAGTGGCATGTTATTGATTTACTGTACATTTGCATTAGCTGAGCACTCCATGCTCTTATCTGATGGGCAGAGCATGGGTACAGAGCACGGAGCCTCCCTGCTGAAACTCGAGCAGGAGAAGGAGCAGGCCCACCTGGGTGGATCTGCAGAGCTCTGGCTGCTTGGCAGTGGCTCCTGGAACTGCCAGATGCAAATCCAGATGATAAGGCATGAAACCTGAAAACCAGTTTTATTCAGGCTGGCAGAACTTCCCAATCCAAGTCTTTCACATTTCGTGCTTCTGTTGGAATTTCCCAGCTTGCAGCATGGAAAGTGCTGTGCTGAAACACCCAGCACAGATGAGACTGGCTGGGCAAGAGAAAGTGGGGAAATGGCTCATTCTGCTGCAGCTTCTGGTCACAGATGGGCAAGGGCATAGAATCACAGAATCAGAATCATGGAATCATGGAATAATAGAATCATACAACGGAATTGTCCTGTCTGGTCCCAGTTGACTTTGAAAGTGAGGACAATGACCCTCCATTAAGCTCCTTCCCCATGGCCTTGATCCACATGTGCCTCAGCACAGGGAGCTGGAGCTCAGACTCAGGGAGGGCTCCCAAAACCAGCGTGGGAACAGCCTCAGCTTGTCCAGATTGAAGGCATAGAGGGTTTATGGCAGTCAGAGCCCAGGCAGGTCCCTCAGTGCACAGGTACAGCCCAAGATTTGGGCCAGCTTGGGCTGAGTACATCATCCTCCCACAGGAGAAACTAAACATCTGACAGCCTGAAATCTCCAGGGTTTCACATGCACCTTCTGCCTTGGGGGAACAATTTAGCAGCAGAAGTGAACCCCACCCTGCTGGAAAACCCCAGCACACATTGGGAAGTCCCATAATCCAGGTTACCTGCAGCAAAGCCGGGGGATCTGCCCATGCCATGACACCGTGGAGAGTCTGCTCTGCTCCCTCAGCTCACACACAGCCAGGAGCACACAGGAGAGGGGCCTCAAGCAGCACCCTGAGCTGCTGAGTGCTCCTGGAGACATGGCTGAGGTCCTAGCCAGCTCTGTGCTCCCAGCAGGAAGGAGATGGGATGTGGTGTCCAGCCAATACCACTCCACAGGTGCCCAGAGAAGCTGTGGCTGCCCCTGGATTCCTGGAAGTGTCCAAGGCCAGGTTGGATGGGGCTTGGAGCAACCTGGAATAGTGGAAAGTGTCCCTGTCCATGGCAGGGGGTGGAAAAAAGATGAGATTTAAGATCCCTTTAAGGTCCCTTCCAGCCCAAATCACAGTCCTTCCTGCCACACAAACTTTGGGGCTAAACAAGCAGCAATCATCACCTTCCTGCCACCTCCAAAGATGCCCTGCTGCCCTTAGGCAGACCTTTGGGAACTGGAATATCTCCTGCATGCCCAGCTAGGGCTTCCTCACAGCTTGGGCATCCTTTGCCTGGGGTCCCCTCTCAGTTCTCCTGCTCTCAGTTTTTGGTCTGTCAATGCAGTGTCCAACCTTGTGGTGCTTGCAGACACCAAGTGACTGCATTCAAATACTCAGACAGCTGTAAATAAACAGATCTTCAGGGTAATTCAAAAGAAAACTGAAATGAGACAGAGCTGGCCTATATTAATCTCAGTGAGCTCTCAGCAAAAACGAATGCAAAGAGCACATTTCCATACGGGGGCAGTTCCATCAGCTGACAATGATGAGCTCAGTAACTCAGTCTGTTCTTCACTATGGACGTGGCAGCTATTTTAAATATTTGGGAGTTCAGAGTTATCTGCTCCTGCACCATTGTTTAAATTGATTTGCAATGCTTCTTTATTGACCTTGCTGCAGAAAGCTCAAAGAATATGAAAATATCAGACCCTCATTAGAAGATCTGGAACAACATCAGCCAACAGTGAGCATCATCCAACCTGCAACCAGCAACCTGGCTCTGCATCTACCCTCAATTGTCACTTCTGCTGTGTTCATTACTGGGGATGTGGGGACATCATCACTCCCCCAGTCCAGACTGCACCTCTTGGCCTTGCAGTGGACACAAACCCAGGACTAACAGCCAGGAGGAACCCTGTTGGAACCCTGGCTCTTCCCCTTCAGCCCACACTCACCATTGTTTGTCCCTGTGCTGTGAGAGCTCCACCCTGTGCTGCATTATCCAGAGCTGATCTGCCCGTGAATCCCCTGCCTTGACTGCCATCCTCCTTCCTCTGGGATTCCACCCAGAGATATTCCCTACCCCAATTCTAAACCCTGCCTTTGTGGCCATGTGCCACAAATGTTCCAGCTAAAGTGGCTGTTTCAGCCTCCACGAGAACACTCTGTCTTCACAAACTTGTACCTTTTCCCAAAATTCTCCTCTTGAAATGAATCTGTTCTATGGAAAGTTGGAGGGAAATCAATCTGGCCACATTTGCATTAGGAGAGAGGAGGAAAATTGTACTATTTTCCTACCTTGGAAAAGCCCCCAAACTCCTGCATTAAAGGTCCTTTCCAACCTCAGTGATTCTAGTTCTGTGACTCTTTTCCCAGTGCAAAGAGCTCCTCAATGCTGGCACTCTGCATCCCACCCAACCCACTGTGCAGGGGAGCAGGGAAGGGGCAGGGATGGAGAGGAGGGAGAGCAAATGTGGGTTGAGTGTTGGGACAGCGCTTGGTGGCCACTGAGTTGATCCATCAGGAGAAGAAAAGAAACTGTTGAGCAGACAAACAAACCTTTACAGGCCCAGGTGGGGCAGGTTCCTTCCAGTTCCATATTCCTACATCATCAGTGAACTCACCTGCTGATCCTGGAATAGTCCTTAGGAGTTAAAGGATTGCAGGTTCTGCCTGGATGCACATTAAGCATTCTCCCAGATACAAACACAACAACCCCAAAGGTCAGAGGGCAGAAGGCAGGGAGGGATTCAGAGCAGCTTCCAGTGATGGGCTGTGGTGTGTGGAGGTGGAGAGCGATGCAGAGGAACCCCCAAAGGAACAAAGCTTCAGCTGTCCCCCTCCATGAGTGACTTGGGATATAAATTAACATTGCTGTGCCCACACAGCAGAGCTCAGCTCAGTTTGTCACAACTTTGCTTCAGCTAAAACCAGTTTCTAATTGGCTAAAACCAAAGGAAACTTGGTCCCCTGTTTAATGACCGGATCTGTTCACAGACTTTCAGCACTCAAAGTGTTTCTGAGCCACACACTGGTTTATGTGACTGGGTTTCATCAGCTCAACAGAGTTCAAAACCTTTTGGGTTGGAAAAAAAATGGTTCACAAAATGTGATGCTCCAGCAGAAGTAAACACAGCCCTGCCAAATTACTGCAGCTTAATGAGTTCCCTCTCGTCAGCTGAGCTGGCCTTGTGTGTACCCTCTTTGAAGTCAAATGTACTCATGTAAGCACCCTAAGAGGCTTTGGGAAGGGATTCCTGTCTGGGCAAAGCTTCACAATGGATGGTGCTGGCATTGTCAAGAATTAGGTGGCTGCTTTGCTAATATTTTCCTCCTGTCCTTGCCTCCAATTGAGTCTCTGCTTCATAGCCTGGCTCTAAACAACATCCCTGAGCTTTTATCTGCAGGTGACAAACAGAGGCATACAAACTGGATTGGCAGGAACACAAAGAAAGCTTTCATCTCATCACTGCACGAGGCACTTACAGGAACTTCTCAAGGAAAAAAGAGATTATGCATCAACATTGTGAGCATAAAGACAATTTAAAAGGGATGTTAAGAAACTTCATGTCAGGAAAATATAGAACATCTGCAAACAGACGAGTGTTCAGTAATAAGCTACGTCAACGATCTGGGAGGAAAGAGGCTGTTTTCCTGCAGTGACAAGCCCAGAGAACATCCCAAAGGGGATTTGAACAAGCTAAAGTGCTCCTTGTGGTCAGAAAACTCAGCTGGCTGCATGCTGCACTTGGGGTTGTTGGGCTGGGCTCATTTCACCTGCTCCAAGCTCTTTGCTCCTGTCTCTGCCACATCTCACATGTGAGGCAGGTGTGGAGGTCTGACCCAAGGGACAGGTCTGACAAGAATTGTCCTGGAAGATTTCTGGACTTCACACATACCCCCCAACATTCAGTGTCGTGGCAGTTTATGGTATTTTTCCACCAGATTTGGTAGGACTGGGGTGACAGAAGCAGCAGGACAGTTGCAGGCTGTCCTATGGTTCCTTCTGGGTGAGTGACTCTGCAGGAACACAGACTGACTGTGATTATTATAATAATCCAGGAGGACAGGAAAGACTCCCCTACTAAAAAACAAGCTGGTTTAGCTGGTTATTAGTCCCCTAATTAGTGGATAACTATTGGTAATGCATGCTTGTTCCCAGCTGTCACCAAACACTGCCTGCACTGGGGCACTGATGCCTTGGAGGGGCTGCATCCACCCGGGAAGCGCTGAGCTGAACCCATGTGCCAGCACAAACACTGCCAGAGCTGCCAGGGGCCTGGCTTTCCCTGGCTGGCTTCACCTTTCCAGGACTCTGTGCTGCTGCCTCTGCCAGCTGGATGCAGCCTGGGAGCCAGCTGGATGCAGCACAGTGCCAGCTGGTGGGGTTGCCGACTTCTCTGGGACGTGGCTCCGTCTGAGCTCGCTGCCTTCTGCTGCTGGCAAAGAGATGGTTCAGAGGGTCACTGTGGTCCAGGGTGGCATCCCCTGGGACATCCTGACCTGAGCCATCCCCACTGCCCAAGGCATTCTGCTGATATCTTCACTGAGCCAGTCCAAAAAGGCCTCCCTGGGGGACTCAGCCACCTGGCTGCTGCTTTTGCCATATAATTTGTGAGACACTTGCTCAAACACCTCCCTACCCTGCCCTGTGCCTGGGTGCCAGTCTGGACAGGCTGTCCTGACCTTCTTCAGCTGCTCTCTTAACTTGGGGCAGCATCAATTCTTGGGAATAGAGCTGACTATTCCCAGCTGATCTCTCCTGTCAAGGAGTTATGGGGAGTGAGAAAGTTCCCCCTGAGCCTCCTTTTCTCCAGGCTGAGCCCCCCAGCTCCCTCAGCTGCTTCTCATCAGCCTTAAGTACATGGTCCTTCCTGCCATCAACCGCCTTGCCAAGTTTTGACTGAACTTCTCCTTAATGATTGCAGCTTTGTCATTTCGGGGATGTTCCGGCAATAAGAGATGACAAGGTGTGAATTATAGGACAATAATTCATGCCTGGAGCAGTGTCAGGCACAAGGCTGGGAGCTGAGGGCCGTCCATGCAGCTCAGTGTGAATTATTGCATCATAACTCACGCTGTGAGGGACTAACCAGAGACTATCCACACAAAAAAATGGGTTAAAACTCTTAATTTTATTTAGCTTATTTAGAGGGGGCATTCTACTCTGCAGCATTCCTTTTGGTCCATCCTCATATTTTCTTTGCTGGAGTCAAATGAAAAAGAAAAAGCCCAGCTGGATGTGAAAGGGGTGAGGAGCGTGGGGGTCACCAGCTGCAGGCAGAGCAGTTGGCACCTACCTGCTCCTCCTCCCCCTTCCCTGCTTTAATTATCCAACACCTGAACCTAAAGCATTCAGGAACTCAGCATAAAGCAGGAGCAAGGATCGCTTCCCCTGGAGGGCAGCACAGAGGGCACAGGCTGCAGGGTGGCACACGAGGTGATAGCTGGAGCTGTCCCAGCAGGGACCTGTGCTGAGCTGTGTCTGCTGCTGAGCCTCCCCTCCCACAGGCAGGAACACCCCAGGGACTGAGCAAAGTGGAAAAAGGAGTTCCAGCAGCACAAGGGACAGGACAAAACCACCCCTGCCTGAGGCTGTGGGGCTGCTTCTGCCTTTTCACTGCTTTTAGTGGCCAGTCAGGTACAGGGGAGAGCTCTGGAAAAGGCTTTGCTGAACATTTGAAAGGCTGTGGTTGCAGTTTGCATGCAGGCAATCCACAGAAAGTCACACTTGTGAAATCTTTACTTTCTTTTTTTTTAATCTGAGAAAACAGCCCCCAGTGATATCCATCCCTTCCTAGAAAGCTGTTACAGTTCAAAAATAAACCAGATGATTCCCCAGGGCTCTGTGGGATGTGTTCTGCCTCCAGGAGCCCCCCAAAACAACTCTGTTTTGCAGTAAACATGATCCAACCTGCCCCTGTTTTGGGGCTTCAAAGCTAAAATGCCCTAAAATCTCTTTCCAGGATTTCTTCTGTTGAACAAAGAGGCAAATCCTCACCCTGCAATTAGCGCTTCTCTCCATGTTGGGGTGTCTCCAATCCCTCATGTGCAGTGACAGACCTGGGAGAGCCCTGAGGAAGAGGAAGCTCCCTTCATCCCAGAGCTGGCCACCTCAGGGACCAGGGCTGTGGGTGATTTGGGGGGGCTGCTGACTGCAGTGGACCTAAGGCAAAAGATAATTTAAGGTTATCCAGAGCAAATTCCAAGTCATTATTCGGGCTTCAGTTGCCCAGTCAGTATAGATCTCATTTTGAAATGTCTCCAGGTTAATTGATTGCTGTTTCAGACAGTTATTGATTTTCAAATAATTATTCTAATTATTTGCCATCCAGCCAGCATTCTCTCCCTCTCCTCAGGCAGTCTGAAAACATTTCCTCGCAGAGTCCCACACAAGAGGCTGCCTTTTAGTGTTTCCATTGGAAGGTGGGGAACTGGGGCAGCACAAGGCTGGAGGAGAGCCCGCCTCATCCTCTGGCCCTGGGAGGGACATGGGACCCACCACGAGGTCCAGCAGAGAAGCCCTCCTGCCCCAGGGCTGCCAGGGCACTCTGCAGATGTCAGCAGTGCCCGGGGGTGACAGCTCATGACAGCTCTGCAGGTTGGTCTCCACCAGCCTTGGAAGCTGAAGAGCCCAAATGAGTTCAGCTGCTCCTCAGGGCTCCTGTGTCCTTGTCCACACTAGCACAGAAAGCTCCAGATGAACCCCAGCCTGCAGGACTGCAGGAGCATCAGCTCTGCCCCAGCCCCGCTGCTGCTGACACCCAAGCACTCCCTGTGGAACCGAGTGTTACAGATTTATTCACCATTTCCCTTGCAATGCCATTGAAATGTGCCAAACAGGACCAGGGGTTCTTTCCCAGGATCTGCACAGACAGAAGATGCAATCTGAAAAGACTAAATTCAGTCTATTTTCAGCCTAAAACCAACCAAGAGGAAATAAAATAGGACAGGAATATAATGACAATGTTGATTTAAGAGTCAGTTGTATTCAGTAAACTTGACTTTTTAAATTACCAGTTTTCATTACACTCCTCAAAATTCTGAATTACTCTAATTGATCAAAAATGTTTCATAATATCTTTATAACTTAAAACACTGCATCTGGGCTGGATGGGATACCCTACATTATTCCAGTGGGGACACAATATCTGCTCACCTGGCATTGCACAGGGAGGGGGATGGATAAGCTGGGCAGCCTTAGGAGGGGCTGAAGGATCTTCTTTGTGAAAAGAAATTCAGGAGATCATGAGTGTGTGCAGCAAGATGGGGAGGGACACAAGGAGAAGAAATAGCTGGGATATTTCATCTGGTCATAAAGAACAGAAGGACACAGACACTGAGATGGTGGGGCAGCCTGAGCAGGCTGGCAGGTGACACCAAGCTGAGGGTGCAGTGACACCCCTGAAGGATGGGATGTCACCCAGAGGGCTTTAGACAAACTCAAGAGCTCGCCCATGGACATCTCATGAGGTCTGACTAGACCAAGAGCAGGAGCTGCACCTGGGTCAGGGCAACCCCAGACATAAGCACAGCCAGAACTCCCTGGGAGCAGCTCTGGGAGAAGGACCTGGAGCAGCTGGAGCCAGTCCAGAGGAGGCCACAGAGCTGCTCCAAGGGCTGGAGCCCTTTTGCTCTGGAGCCAGACTGGGAGAGCTGGGGGTGCTCACCCGGACAAGGCTCCAGGGAGAGCTCAGAGCCCCTTCCAGGGCCTAAAGTGGGCTTGTGAAAAGGAGAGGGACTTATTACATGAGCACACAGTGGTAGAAAAAGGAGTGACAGTTCTAAACTAAATGAGGAGAAACTTAGATGGAGTAAACTCATCCCAGTGAGGGTGGGCAGGCCCTGGCACAGGGTGCCCAGAGAAGCTGTGGCTGCCCCTGGATCCCTGGCAGTGCCCAAGGCCAGGCTTGGAGCACCCTGGTCTCGTGGAAGTTCTCCCTGCCCATAGGATGAGCTTTCAGGTCCCTTCCATCCCCAACCATCCCATGAACAGAGATGAAATGGCAATTCTCTCTATTTCCTGCATTTCTTTACAGCTGGCACAGTGGGAAGAGGCTCTTTGTGCCACCACACCCTGAGCTGGGGGCGCTGCCTGTGCGGTGCCCAAAGAAACTCCTTTTCTGCAGGACATTGCTGTGGGAGGTGAACGCTGGAGACCTCCTGCAGGCAGTAATAAAACATCAGTGGCATCTCTAAAAATTATCTATGATAATTTTCTTACACAAAAGAGATGGCACCTAACGTGAGGTAATTCTATTTTAGATCTTATTATGATGGATAAAGATGAATTGATCACTGAACTAGAAATCGGTGGTTGCCTGGAGACCGGTGATCATGACCTGATTACATTAATTTTGGGATAATAAAAGACAGTCCCAAGCAGTAACAGATACCTGGTGCTTCTCTCTGGATCTGTGAGGCTGAATAAAGAGGTGAGGGAAACTCACTGGGAAGAAAAACAAACGTGTACATAAATGAGTAAAAAATAAAAAGTTCCCACTAAGAGTTCCCAACGTGGCTAAAAAGTTCTATTTGTGCCACAATTTTTGAAGGATGGTGTTTGATTTTGAGATCTCTCTAGGTAAAAATGAAAGCAGCAATTAGAAAAAGAAGCCGTGTAGAAAGAATAGGGGGAAAAAAAGGGGAAAAACTAGTAATCAAGATAATTTAACATTTCTGAGTGGTAGGAAATTGATAAGGGAAGCCAAATGCATTAAAGAAAAATCTGGCTGATGAGTTATAGGTACTAAGAGCTGTTATTACCAACAAGAAAATGAACCCTAATTGTGGTCCCTACTGCTACTTGAAAAAGATTATAAAAATGATAAAATTAGATGGTAAAATTAATAACAGTGTCACCGAGAGGATCCAAAAATGTCAGAGTGTCATTATCTTGGTCAAGCAGCTCATAAACTCCTCGGGGCATTGGAGGAAGCTTAAATTTAGAGAGTCTACGAGAGACTTTTTCCTCGGAGGGCTTCAGGGTACTGCAGCAAATGGTCCATTGCATACTGCAAGGGCTTGCTGAAATGCAGCATTTCCCCCCTTTGCACACAGGGCTGACCCAGGCCACAGACTGCCCTCGTTCTGAGCCTCTCCTCTGTCACTGTGCTCACAGAGTGTAAAAATAATGTCTTTAAAAATGATGGCGAATTGCCCTCCCTTACTCTGTATAGATCATATCTGGGAACAGCTGCTGGCTCATGGCCTGCTGCTGCAGAACACTGGGGGAAAGCAGTCAAAACCACCATTATTTTTAATGGAAACCTGAGATTATTTGTATAACCAGCATTATGAGAAGAGCTGGACCCTGGCAGCCCCTGACACGTTTATCCTTGCAGGCAGCGAGGAAGGAGAGAGTGGGATCAGCTCATGTGGGTGGAATGCAAGGTTTGTCCCCAAGTAGGATGGTCCCGACCCCAGGGATGTCACAGCTGTGTCACCACCACCTCTGTGGCCATGGCCATCTGTGCTTGGGGAGAGGTTTTCCACCCTGTACTCACCCCCAGGATGCTGCAGCCATGGACTGCGGCCTCGTTGCTGAGCTCCAAGCCTCAAAGAGGACAGGTCAGCACCCAGGTGGGGACAGGGACAGGGCTCAGAGCCCCTCCGGTGATGGAATGGTGTTTGTTCCTACACAGATGTGGCGTCACACAACAGTCCCTGGAGCTTGCAAAGTGCTTGGAATTGCATTGTGAGCCCACAGCTGTGTCACTGTCCCTCCATGGTGCTGCAAAATGGGTGAAGGTGGATCCTGCACCCAGAGCCAGCCACAAAACAACTTTGAGTTAAAACTTTACTCCTGTCTTAATTATTTATTTTCATTTCCACAGCATCAGGAGGTGCCCTTGGGAGCGAGGTTTCCTCGGCACAGATAAGGTGCTCCGGGTCTCAGAGAGTGTCCAGTGTCTCCAGCACTGGAAAGTGGGAAAGGAGGAAAGGCTCCTCTGCCCCAGCCTGGAGCCTTGCACGGGGGTTGCTGTGATCCAAGTGCAGAACCTGCCTTGCTGAACCTCCTACAGTTGGTCTCATCCCATCCCTCCAGCCTGCCCAGATCCCTCACAGAGCTGCAGAGTCAGGAAAGGCCCCATCCCTCAGGAGCCCCGGGCCCAGAGCCAAGGGGTGCCAAACTCAGCATCCAGGAGGTCACAGAATCATGGAATGGTTTGGTTTGGGTTGGAAGGTACCTTTAAAACCATGTAATCCCCACCCTTTGCCAAGGGCAGAGACACCTCCCACTGTCCCAGTGTCCAGCCTGGCCTTGGGCACTGCCAGGGATCCAGGGGCAGCCACAGCTTCTCTGGGCACCCTGTGCCAGGGCCTGCCCACCCTGCCAGGGAACAATTCCTGCCCAACATCCCATCCATCCCTGCCCTCTGGCACTGGGAAGCCATTCCCTGTGTCCTGTCCCTCCAGCCCTTGTCCCCAGTCCCTCTCCAGCTCTCCTGGAGCCCCTTTAGGCCCTGCAAGGCGCTCTGAGCTCTCCCTCAGTGCCGTGTCTTCCCCCGGCGGAGCAGCCCGAGCGGGAGGAGCGGCTGGAGCGGAGCCGCAGCCCTCGATTCGTGCTGCAGCCCCTAGAGGGGGCCGGGAGCCGCTCGGAGCTCGGGGGCTGCGGCCCCGGCCCGGCCCTGGCCCGGCCCCGGCCCGGCCCCGCCGGGAGCAGCGAGGGCCGCGAAGGCCGCGGGGGCAGCGGGGCCGGAGCTCCGCGCTCCGCTCCGGGGAGGGATTTGCCTCGCTCTGGAATGCAAAATACAGCTTTCCAGAATGCCAGAAAGGTAATTTAAATGTTAAAACATTTTTGTGATTGCATAAATTGCACGTATTATTCCAATTGAATTGTAGTGGGATTAATCTGACCTTAATAGAATACTACTAATAATTTATATTATTATCTTTAATAATATTAATTCTACTTAATTTTTTTCCCCATTTACTTTGTTCATTTAAGGGCAGCTCCATTGAGCTCTGGAGCATTTAGCTCGTGGTGTGCGGCAGTCACTTATCATTTGCACAAGTGGGGATTCCACCAGGCAATTTTCAGAGAAATAAAGATCATCTTTCAGTGAAAGGAACTTTAAAAAATTACAGTATTAAATGAGTAGATATTAATGTGTCATATTTAGAATATAAAACAACCCATAATCTGTTCTGAAGTCTCTTCCACCTAAACATATACTTTTTTTTTTCCTTCTAGAGGGATCTTTTATTCTGCTGTTTAACTTATTAGGCACAACCATTCCAACTGCTAAAATAAAATTGTTACGATCATAATGTCAGGGAAATAAAAACCTTGGCAGTATGATAGTGCCTTGTGAGCAGAGCATCACAGTTTGTTGGGGATGAATTGGAATTGCGCATTTCATTAGAATTTATCTCACAAACCAAGGGATGAAGCATTATTTCATTAAGTATCTCAAAATTTCACCAACCTAATGAAGCTGTCAAAATTCTATTAATAATGCGCTGGAAATATTTATTTGTTTGTTTGTAAGGATGCATTTGCTATTATTTAATGTTGTATTTGCAATTTGTTAATTTATGAGCAGCGGCTCAGCAGCGCAGCGGGAGGAGAGCGCCGGGGGCTGCCAGAGGGGCTGGCAGCGAGGGGCTCCCGAGTGGCCAAGGAGCTGCTCTGTCCTGTGTCAGGATGGGGCCACCAGATCTGCTCTGCCCTGTGTCAGGATGGGGCCACCAGATCTGCTCCGTGGGGAGGGAACGGGACACTCTCTACAGGAGCTGGGGAAGCCAGCTCAGCATAGCTGCACACTGCCACCTCAGTTTTAAAATGCATTTTTCAATGTGCCCTTTCCTGACTTACTCAATTTTGCCTTTTTTTTATTCTCAGTTCCTCTCTGAGGGGGAGCAAAGCTCAGTGAGAGCTGTGCTCTGCTGATGCTGAGTGAGAGCTGGGTTAGCTACTGTTTGTAATTACCCCTGCCAAAGGAATCCCCAGTTTCACTGAGTGCCATTCCGTGAGGATCTGTGATTTCCTGCCAGTTGCACAACTGGATTGGGCACAGCTCAGACTTACCCGAGGTGGGTCAGCAGCTGTGGCAGGATTACAAATGACAGTGTGTTACATTTTGGTCAGGCTCTTTGTCTTGCCTGAGCCCGGGGAAGTTTGCGGGGTGTTTTTGGGGTGATGCTGTCTGCGGCGGGGCGGCTCAAAGGCCTTTCCTGGAGTGTGTCTGGCAGGGACACATTACTCACACGCAGGGAAGCTGGGAGTGCACGGCTTGTGAGTGCAAATAAAATTAATCACACCACTCAGTCATGTATTATTTAGCATATTCTGTTTGTGACGGTAACAAACAGCCGGGAAATCTTTCTCTTCTTCATCCTCCCACCCCGTGGCCCACACGGGATGAACTAAAGGGGTTGTAATGAATTTAAAAGACAGTTTATGCTCGTTAGTCAACCCATGGCTTGTGGTCCAACTCTCCCATGCATGTGGCTGCTTCCTTTTGCTCCAGAGCAGCCACAACCCTCCCGAGCTCCCTGCTCCGTGAGGCTTCACCCTAGCAGAGCAACGTGAGAGCCCCAGTGACAGGGGACCATGAAGGCTGCAAGGGAGGCAAATCCTTATGGGGAACTGAAGGGAAACTCTGCAAACGAGCCTCACTTAATAAACTTTCAGTTATGAAGAGTAATCTCGTAAGAGACCATTGTCAAATAAATTCTGCCAGGGAAATTTATACATAAGATTTCCGTGAGTATTAATTACACAGGAAGGTTGCAGGGTCTGCGTTACTCCGCTAATAGGATCTTCAGGAAAAAAAAAAAAAAGAGACAGGTCTGCCACAATGTATTAGGTTTGTTAAAGAACCAATTTTTAATTAGTTTGAACTGATAAGTTAATTACTGAATTTGCAAATACATATCCAGGACATGTATTCCACACTCCACACTGGATGCTGGGGTTTTGCAGGGAATACTCTTTAACGAAGGGATTGTGTGCCTGCCTGAAGTGCAGAATTCAGCAGAGCCATAACTATGGATCCCTAAATAGTGATTTCCATAATTACACAATTAAAGCAGAAAGACTCAATTTAAGGCATGCAAATATTCTTAATTCTGCTCTGCCATGCCACTGTAAAGAAGAGACAGATGAATCTGATTATGGGTCCAGAAAGCTACAATTCCTCTGTAATACTGAGCTGACAGTTGCCTGTTAAGGCAGAGCCGAGTCAGGATTTCCTCAGCAAACTGCCTGCACTTCTGCTAAGCACAACTTTAACTTCCCATTTCTTCCATTTATACTGCTTAGCATGGGGATAACTGTAAATCACTTCAATCTAATTTACCCCAAAATAGTGATGATACATCTCTCAGCATAAACTACTTCTTAACATAACATCTCTCTAGGAATATCAAAACCACATATGATTTTTCAATTAAAGCAGAAACTCAACCTTTTCTGTCTGAGGACTGCTTTGTTATCTTTTTCTAAGCTTACAGCACCTGATGTGTGGATAAAAAATCCGTCTTCTGGGGATTTTCAGCTAAATCTATTATTTAAATCCCATTTATTAAGGTTCTTTGCTTGCTTGTCTGAATTTTCTTGGACACCTTTTTGCTGGCAAACACAAACGTGGGCACAATGCACATCCTGAGCTGTACCCAAGCACAGAGCCTGGCCTCAGGTGCAGCTGGTGCCCACGTGCCAGCCCTGAACATCCCTGTGGGTTCTCAGCCAGGCTGGGACAGCACCCAGGGGCTCCTTCCCCACAGTGTTCCCCCTCAGACCAGCATATATTTCTCAGATACATTAAAGCAGAGCTGCCCAAGCTCTGCTGGCAGCTCCAGCATCCAAATATTGCCTTCAGTTCCTAGGAGGGCAGGGGAGCTCTGAGCATCCTCCTCCTATAAAGGCAGGTGGCCAAACAATTGCAGCTGCAACCTCACCTGATGGACCCACAAGGGGGGAGTTGCTGCCTTGCACCTCCAGGTAGAAACACAGAATTGCTTGTCTTGGAAGGGATTTGAAAGCCCATCCAGTTCCACCCCCTGCCATGGGCAGGGACACCTTCCACTGTCCCAGGCTGCTCCAAGCCCCAGTGTCCAGCCTGGCCTTGGGCACTGCCAGGGATCCAGGGGCAGCCACAGCTTCTCTGGGCACCCTGTGCCAGGGCCTGCCCACCCTCCCAGGGAACAATTCCTGCCCAACATCCCATCCATCCCTGCCCTCTGGCACTGGGAGCCATTCCCTGTGTCCTGTCCCTCCAGCCCTTGTCCCCAGTCCCTCTCCAGCTCTCCTGGAGCCCCTTTAGGCACTGGAAGATGCTCTAAGGTAAGGGCAGGGTAGATTCCAACACTGGGAGGTGGTCATTTCATTATTTGTTGGAGGTAAAAGGAAGCTCTTTGTTGTAGCAATAAACCTCTCCCCGTCAGCAGAAATGTGTTGTGTGGTCATTAAAGAGTGGGTAAGAGGTGCCCCATGGTTTGGGATTTTATTGCTTTGCAGTTTGCTCTGGAGAGTGTAGTGTTTATACAATGCTAATGGTTTTAAAACCAAAGGTTTCTTGTTTTATATAGGTAAAATACACACTCACATGCTTGTAAATGCTCCCACACCCTGGCATTTGCTCCTGAAACTCAGCTGTGTCCTGAGCCATGCACAGCTCCAGCCTCATCACCATCCACCCGGAGCAGGAGGAGCAGAGCCCCGCCTGCATCCCAGCTGACACCATCAGCTCCACAGCCAGAGGCACTGGCTCTCACTGGAATTTCCCCAGGACATGGCATTATTGGCATCACCCAAACAGAGCCCATCCCAACGACTCAGCCGCTGCCATTTCTGACAAGACTTTGATGCAACTGAAGGACTCGTTAATCGTTGTGCAGGGAAAGGCTTTGCACCTGAATCTGGAGGTTTTTGGAGCTCCTGTTGTCCGCAGTTGGTTTTCAGTGCATTCAGTCCATTGCAGAGACCACCAGTCTGCACCTTACAGCAGTGTAGACCCTTCTGAGAGCTCAAGGCACACACGGTCCCAGTAAAGGAGGGGACGAAAGGGACCACAGCTGGAAAAGGAAGGAGCAGCTCAGTGCTGACAAGAACAAATACAATCCAACACTTCCTTTCTGTATAACCGTTGGCAAACAGTTCTGATGAGCTTTAATGCCTCAGAGCGAAGCAAACAGACGGCGCTGGGGTCAGGAAGAGTGAAGTGGGGATTTATTTTTTTCTGCCGGTCTCACAAATATCTTTGCAGATAGCGGTGATTATAAATAGTCCTTTGGCCATTTCCTGACTGTGGTTTGCCGACTCTTCCTTATTTATGGCAGTGATGAGGAGTGTTTAGCGTTTTGCCCCAGCACGGGGTTCACCCTCAGTGTTTCGGGCAGAGATTCCAAACTTCAGAGCAGGCACTGGAACAGAGGGAACCCCACATCCCACAGGGATAGCCTTTGGCCCAGATGAGTGAGTGCTGTGATGGGATTAAGGGGATCGTGAGCTCTAGATTTACTTAGGCTATCAATAATTTCCTCCTCCAGACTATTGAGCACATATCCCACAAAGAGGCTCCTCTCTGGGATCAGCACAAGTGCCTTATGCAGAATCCTCATCACCTTGCTGGGCTTCACCTCCACTGTGTTGTATCTTCATCCTCAGGTGAGCTGTCATAGTATCACAGAATCTCCTGAGCTGGAGGGGATCAAAGATCATCAATCCAGCCTCAGGCCCTGCACAGACCCTCCAACAATCCCAGCCTGGGCATCCCTGGCAGCGCTGTCCAAATGCTCCTGGAGCTCTGGCAGCCTCGGGGCCGTGCTCTTTGGGGAGCTTGGGCAGTGCTCAGGGGGGAAGAGCCTTTCCCTGATCTCCAACCTAAGCCTCCCCACTTTTCCAAAATGGAGTTAGTTGTGCACTGTAACGCCCTTCCCAGGGGTTAAGTGACATCTCCCCCTGACTCATTTGCCCAACAACTCATCCCTGTTACCAACATCCCTGACCCCACAGCTCAAGCAGAAGTCTATGCTGCAGCAAGCAAATTCCCAGGGCACTCCATCCCCTCATGATGGATGCTGTGCAGGATTTGACACTCACACAGAGTAGCAACTGTTAGTGCTGCCTGCCTTCAAAACAACCTATGGGGAATACATGAGAATACAGCACAGCAAAAAATTATCAAGCCTGCAGAACCAGCCCTTGCATGTATGTGCATTGTCACAATCTTTAATCATATTAGCACTTAGGATTACTGCAGCCAGGACATCCCTACCAGGTCATGGGAGGTGGGTTTCCTGCCAGGAACCTACCAGGATGGCATCCCCAGGCTGAGATGACTACAGAGCTGCCCTGGCAAAGTGAAAGCATTGCTGCTGCTTCATTTTAAGGGTAGGAAAGGAGGGAGAAGTCACTGAGTTACCTCTGGCAAGACCTGTGCCACACAGGTGCTGATGTCCCAGGAGGAATTAAACCTTTTCAGGCTGGGAATCCCACAGAGGTGTGAGCACCACTCTGCCTGCAGATACCAGAAACTGGAATAAGAAAAGTGATTGACCTTTATTGGAAAGTCAGTTTTGAAATGTGGTGTGGAGAGCTCCTGGCTGCTGTGAGCCTGTCAGTAGTTGTTACCCAGGGATGGTCTGAGGGCACTTTGAAATAACCATGTGAGTTTTCAAGTTTGGTCACTGATTATGAGAAAGTTTTGAGAGACAAAGATAAAATTTGGTACCAGTCAGGACAGAAGAGCCCATTGGATGCTATCGGAGTGGCAAGGCTGGCACGGCTGGAAAATCTGTCCCAAAAAGGTCACCTCGTCACAAGGGACTTCAGCCTGACTGACCTAAAGTCACTCTGCCAGGGCTAAAACATCCATGGAATTTCCTAGACCTAATCCATAGAAATTTCCTAATCAAGGATGTCTTGACTTGTAGAATTTCTGCATTAGACCTCACCCCACTGGAGGAGAAGAGGCTGTTCCTCAGGAGGAGAGGCCACCAATGATGGTGTTTGTCGTGTGTAAACAGCACGAAATCGGCAGCAGGAACACTGGCAGGTTTTGAGGGCCGGTTTTACAAAGCCGAGACCAACCAGCAGCCAAACCCCTCAGGAGGGAGGCTTCGAACTCTGAGATCTGACCCAGAACTGGGAACTCTCTTCTGCGGGGTCCCAACCCCTCCACCCCGAGCGACGGCTGTGTTCGCTGGGCAGCCAAGGCAGACTGCAAAGCCACAGCGAAAACACGCATGACAGAGAACATCTGGTTGGTCTCTGGGAGTTTCCCAGGGTGCCACTCCTTTTCTGCATCTACTCTGTGTCCATGACCAAAAGAAATGGGAGGTTTGGGCTGAGGAAGCTTGGAGAGCTCAAACCTTGTCCTTCCAGAGGGAAGAGAGCCCCCAAAAGAAGGTGAAGGTATGATTCATCCAGACAGTTCATGGATATGGGAGGCAGGAGGCTCTTTCAGGTTACAAATGGATCAAATGGAAGCAAAACAGGGTCAGGCTCAGAGTGAGAAGATGACAAATGGCTGGCCAAGTCGCCATGAGCTGTGATGGGTTCTCCAGTGCTGAAGATGTTTCAAAGCACCAAGGGATGGCTTGAAGTGTGCCCTCAGACATCACAGGACACAGCAGGGTGGGCATTTTTACCTCCAGGCTTTGGCTTTTGGAGGGCAGTGAGAGGTTTCCAAAGACAAAGGGATGTTGAGGGTATCTCCGTGCTCCTCCCCATCCTGCAAACTCCGTGTCAAAATGGCATTTTCCCCCAAACCTCCCTCAAACATTGTTTGTTAAACACTGAATTTTGCTTTAGTTTGGTCCACGGGGGATTCCTTCTGGCTGAACTTCATGCCAACGCTGGGGCTGAAAGCCTCGTGAGTGGTTTCTGCTTCTTGACTTCCCACATCCCTTCTAAGCTCATTCGGAAAACATCTTCCCTTGCCCAACGTCCTCACCAATTCCCCTGCCCCTTTGTTTTTATTTAGCTCTGTAATTACATTATCTGACCGTACAGCGCTTTGGAATGAAATCTGCATAAAAGATATTAAGAAAAATAAATCTGTGTTTTGCAATATCTTTGAAGTTATCTTTAGGCTGGGCAACAAAAGCAAAATCAGCGTTTGGCTCTCCACGAATCCTTGGTTTTGCGGAGCTCTTGGGAAAGAGGGTTTCACGGGCTGGGGCAGGAAAATTCACAAGTTCAGATTATTTTATTAATACTATTAATAACTATTTTTGGCACTGCTTCACAAGGGAGAAAACACCAGGTATGCATGAGATGTAATTATGTTTATAGTTAATGCAGTGTGTTTTCCAGGGGAAGAAAAGCACTGATTTTTTTTCCATTTCTTTTTGGAGGAAATCAACAAAGTTTGCTGATAAAATTAATAAAGTTTGCTGAGCAGCAATGAGAGTTGTGCGCACGTGGTGAGGAAAAGCTCTTTCTAGAGGGACAGGGTGTTGGGATGAGTTTCATGAGAGGGTAGAGAAAGGCTTTTTACCTGTTTTGTATTTTGGCAAAACAGCTCTCAAACATGGGGGGACCAAGAGCTGGGAGCTTTAAGGCTAAAAGGGCAGGGGGTGATTTCAGCCATGGGTGTGCTGTGGGGGGAAGAAAAAATCAGGGGAGAGCAGGCAGAGGTGATGCTGCCCAAGCCATTTGGAGAATCACAGAATACCCTGAGCTGGAAGGGACCCACCAGGATCATCCAGTCCAGCTGCTGTCTCTGCCCAGACCCCCCAACAATGCCAGCCTGGGCATCCCTGGCAGCGCTGTCCAAACCCTCCTGGAGCTCTGGCAGCCTCGGGGCCGTGCCCATTCCCTGGGGAGCCTGGGCAGTGCCTGGCACCCTCTGGGGGAAGAACCTTTCCCTGATCTCCAGCCTGACCCTGCCCTGACACAGCTCCAGCCGTTCCCTCGTGTCCCTTCTGGCGGACCATCTGTCCCCTCTCACCCTGTGTCCCCTCGGGTCCCGCTTCGTCCCTACACCCTTCCCCTCGTGCTCAGTGAGGTGTATGAGGTATCCGAGGCCTGGGGAAGCCGTGCCGGACCCGCGCTCTCCCCGCAGCTCGCACCCGCCGGGTTCTCTTCCCCTGCCCGGGCCGGGGGCCACCGCGCCGCCCTCGGGGGCTCTCCCCGCGCTGTGCCGGGGTCCGCGGGGTCCGGCGGCGGGGGGGATCCGCAGCCCGCACCCGGCACACACACACACACCATCAACCCACCAGCGGTACACCACCCCGGGGGCGCACGCGCGCGAGCGTCCACGACGACGCCCCCCGCGCGGCGCGGCCGGCGGGCCGGCCGGCCGGGCTGCGCGTGCCCGGCGCGGGGGCGGAGGGCAGCGCGGGGCCGGCCGGGCGGGCAGGCGGGCGGGCGGCGGGGCTCCCGCGCCGGGCCAGACTCAGCCCCTTTCTCCCGGCGCCGGCGGCTGCGAGCGCGCTGCGGCTGGAGCTGCCCCCAGAGCGGCTCGTGATGGCGGCGGCGCGGGCTCGGCAGCGGGAGGCGCCCGCCCAGCCCTGCGCGCCGCGCCGCTAGCGGCAGCGCCCGTGCCCGCGGCGGCCGCCCCGGCCCATGCCCCGGGGGGAAGGGGGGCTGCAGCAGCCCGGCGAGCCGCCCACCCGCGCAGCGGGGGCATCGCCCCCACTCGCCGCTCCTGGGAGGGCGGAAAGGAGGCAGCGGCGGCGGCGGCGCCGGCTTTGTGCGCGGCGGGCGGATCGCAGGCCGCGGCGGCGCGGGGCTCGCCTGCTCCCGCCCGAGCCCCATGAACCAGCCGGACGGCTCCGCTCCGGCGGCGGCGGCGGCAGCGCAGGTACGCGGCGGCCGGGCGGCGTGTCCCCGGGGGGAGGCGGAGGGAGCGGGGAGGAAGGGAACGGAAGGGAAGGGAAGGAGGGAGGGCGGCAGCCGCAGCCGCCCCGTCGCGGAGCCCCGGCGGCGCTTTGGCGCAGTGCGCGGGGGCAGCGCCGGCAGCGGCTCCCCGGACCCCGCCGTGCCCGAGCCCGCGGCCGCTCGGACCGGGCGGAAAACAAAGCGGAGCTCAGCAGCCATGGCGGGGACGAGCCGCCCCTCGGCCCGGCCCGGCCCCGCACCCCGGCCCGGCCCCGCTCCGCGCCCTGCACCCCGCGCCCCTTCCCCCTTTTTTTTCTTCTTTTTCTTTTTCTTTTTCTTTTCCTTCTTTTTTTTTTACCCCCCTCCTTCTCTTAATTTTTCCTCCGAAACGTTTCTTTCCCCCCCCCTCCATTTTTTTCCATTAAAACGACGCCACCTAGAGGAGACTATTTCGTAAATAAAAAAAAAGAAGAAATTAAAATTGCAAAAAAAAAAAAAAAAAAAAAAAGACATATTCTGCTATTTCTAAATTTTTTTTTCCCCAGAAAGTTGGGGCTGGATCCCCCAAGTTGGGGTTCCTCCGGCAGCTCCCGCAGTGCCCCGCAAATTTCGTGTGTGTCCCTTTGGATCCAAAGCCCAGCTCATGGAAATGAAAATTAAACAGGAATTTGAATGAATTCAGGTTTTTCGCCCCTCCATCCCCATTTTCTGGAGGAAAACGGAGCCTGCGAGCAGCAGAGTGCTGGGAAAGAAAAGTGATTCAAGTTTTTGGTGAGCCCCCCCGGGTGAGCTGCAGGGAGGGATTAGTTTGGGAAAGTGGGAGAATTGCTGTTCCGGAGCAATTAGGAATTGGGCTTCATTGTAATTTTGAACTTGTGCAGCAATCTCTGCCAAAACTCAGGGTTTATTTTTTTTCCCTTTTTGCTGCAGTGCTTAAAGTTATTTTGTTTGAAATGAGGAGTTTTACAGGAAAATGAAGAACCCAGAAAATTTGCTGTGGACACACCCAAAAATTTTTTTTTTTTTTTTTTTTTGTGATTTTGGATTTCATGCAAAACTGCTCTTAAACAATGAGGTTCTAAACACAGTCCAAGAAAACACGAGGACAAGCAAAATTAAGAGTCGAATGTCAGTTTTATTTTAGAATTTCTTGGCTTTTTGGGTGGTTTCTCCTGGCATAATTAAAACAGTTTCCAGCATTTAATTTCCTACTTCTTTTGTAAAGAAAAAAATTTCCATACTATGGTTTTTAGGTTTTTTTCCCTTTCTTTTTTAAACACATTGAATTAACTCCAGATTCTGTGGCTCACATAAATCTAATATTTACACAGGTTTATTATAAGGTCCGCCATGATATTATGAATATGCATAATTAACAATATTGTGAAAAAATAATTGCAGATTTAGTGATTTTCATTTTTTTTTCAAATTGAAGTGCCTTTAAAGGGCTCAACCATGATATTTTTCACAATTTCAAAATCCTTTTTCTCCTTGACTGTTAAAGCCTTGCTGGAGTTTGAATTGAAATTTTCTTTTTTCATAATTATTTTGGGTGGTTTGTTTTTTTTTTTTTTAAATTGGGTTTTTTTTGTTTGTTTGTTTTAAATGCTGTCCTGTCCCTATTATTTTGCTGTTACAGAGTGCCTGTGAGTTCTGGACTGTGCACACACTGGTTTATTATTGTAGGGTTGCCCTTGAATACTGGGGTCTTGGTATTGATCTTTTTAAAAATAAATAACAAAAGAGCACTGAAAGATGCATTGTTTCAAGGAAAAAGCAATCTAGGAGAGCTACATGGCCTTTCCACCCAAAAGTGGGGGAGGGAGAGGAAGGGAAAGATTAGGTCAACATTGAGTTTTACCAACCTTGACACAGTATCCTCTCTAAAATGGGGACAAAATAGCAAGATGGCTGGCTCACAGCTGCTGCAGTTTGGATTTTTTTTTTTTTCTTTTTGGAAAAAAAGCATTTTTAAATTTGAAACTCCAAAGTGAGTTTCTGGGGCTGCCGGGCACCCACCAGCAAATGCTGAAATCCGGGCGCTGCACAAAATAAAATTAAATTTCAAGACGGAATGAATTTTTAATTTTGAATCTCAAAGCCCTGAAAAGTTTTTTTGATTTTTTTTTTTTTTTTTGTGCTTTGGTGGGTTTTTTTTTTGGTTTTTTTTTTTGGTTTTGATTTTCCGTTCCCTGTAACTTGATATTTGCTGGAAATCAGAAAGGAGTGGCTGCTGAATTCAGGATTTGGGGGCTGTTTTCACTTTTCTCCCCTTTATTTGTTTCATGTTTTCAGTTTTTTGAAGGGGGGGGCGGGAAATGGAAAAAAATTTGCAAAGCAGGATAACTCTTGGGTGGAGGAGCAAATACTCCAAAATGTCAACTCCATATTTTTATTTTTGCATTTATTTGCCTCCAGCCCCCCCCCCCCGAAAGGGACCCACCCTCTTCCTGAATCCCTTTTTTAGCAGATAATGGAGCGAGAGGCCGGTGCCAGCCCGGCCGTGGTGCAGTTAGAGCCGGGTGCCACATCTGGGTAAAAATTACACACAATGCTCCAAATTGGATTAAACAATCCCGCAGAATATTTTATTCATGGTTTCATCCAGGAAGCCGGAGCGTGGTGGCTTTTCCATATTCTTCCCCTCCAAGAATTCCCTTCCTTGAGCTGCACCCCAGAACTTTCACCACGATGTGATTGTACCCCAAGGAGCTGTTTAGCTGGAATTTTATTTTTTTTAAGGTTTCGTACAATTTTTTTTCTCTCGTGTGAAACATCTTTGGATGCTGCTTTTCCTTTGCCCTGCCACACACCTGGAGATGTGGGGAGCAACCCCGTGGCTGTGCTTTGGGATTTGGGGGGGCACACATGGATGGGTGCTGCATTTTAATTAGGATCAACGACCAAACCTCAATTCTGGGGTCACAGTGCCAACGTTTGGCAATGACACCGTTCAAGTTTCTCCTGGAGCAGAGGAATTGGAGCTGGGGAGGCCTGGGTTGGAGCTGTTTTCAGCTGTTGTGGGGATGCTCTGCAGCGCTGGGGGCGAGGCCGTGTCCTCCCTGCACTGGGGGATGCTGGAGGTGTGGGAACTGCAACCTTTCCCA